>APFE030499349.1:0-18125 GCA_000404065.3 Pinus taeda | reverse complement strand
CCTCTTCGTCCAATAAGTGAACCACGAGTAATCTTGGAATGGCTATGGGGATCCATGGAGTGCTATTTGTTGCTGTGGAGGTCCATGGATCTCATCGCTCACCCTACATGTGCCAATGTAGCCCTCTGAAGGATTAGGACCCCGTACTAAACCACAAATGGAAACCAATCTGGAGGATTAGGACCCCATATAGGTAGACCAAACCACAAATGGAAACCATCTGCAATCCTGAATAAGATACAATGCATCCCTTAGCCTTCCAATACAACAAGTCATTAGAGAAATAGAGTAAATGAGCTTACCTAATCATGCACCACAGGGGGGGACTTCATAATGGCCTACCTTTCCATAATGGGTTTCAGGATGTGCCAATGTCTCCTAAACTCTAAATGGGGTTAACCAAGTATCCTATTAGGTGGTTTCTACTTCTAAAGGGGTAATATTCATGGTACATCCTTCAAAAGGTGGTGGCATGTGATAGATAGGTGAATGAAGTGGGGTATGAGAAGGGGCAGCCCTGGGTCACATGCCGGGGTGGAAGGGTAGCTAATAAGAGGGAAGCCGACACTTGGGTTTATAATTTATAGGAGGGAGAAATCGTGGTACATGAGGTGCCCTAGCCTTGGATTTTCCACCCTTCTTTTATGCCTTTTTCCTTTTTATGATTTTCTTTGATTCACTGTTCGGGAAGGGGTTAGAGCATGATGTATAACATATAGCAGTGAAACTCCCCTTTTAAGGTGGGGTGTCCAATCACCCACCAGGGGTTGGGACAATCATGGGTTCCTATATGATGAAGAAAGGCTCGTAGAACCTATAGGAACTAGGGTGATGGCCATGATGATGGGGTAGAGCTCATGTATTGGATTTTGCCATCGTGCTAAATGTTTTTGTTTCTGCCATCTTTTGCATTTTGTGGCACTTTCCCTGTTGAATGTGGCCATAAATGCTGTTAACTTTCCTTTTAGTTGCATCAACCTCTGGGCTTCATTGTAGGCCATGACCCAAGGTGTGGGCAAGGGGAAGGGGCAAGCTAACCCTATGTGGACCTTATGGAGGAATGTGGACCTAGGTGGGAGAAATGATGGATGGGGCAATAATGAGCGGAAAGAGGGTAATATAAGCAGATCGGGTTGCTAGACCATGCAACCAAAGTCGGGGTTTCCCGTGAAATACCATCCTTGGAACCAAATGGTTAGTAAAAGAGATCCTATGGGACTAGAATCCAAGGTTAATTCCTAAAAGGGGTTTAGGGGATAGAAGCACAAACCTAGCCCATTCTTTCGACCAAATCCCCCCATTAATTCATGCCAATAAGTGTTCATGATAAGCAAACTGCAATACTCAATTTCCAAATTACAAGGCATACCTTTAGATTCCGGAGGCCTACATTCAATATTTCGATCATGGCAGATGGGCGAGGGACCACATGGCTGGCTTAGGGGGCGGAGAAGATGGCACAATGAGCTAGCTGATGGCTGCAAGGGGTTGCTGGCTAAGGACCATCTTGGAGAAAAAATTTCTCCTAGGGATATTACCCACAAAATGGTGGGTAACAGAACCCAAACTGAAACAACATCCCCATGTGCTTTTCTTGTCTTTAGTACTTCCTACCCAATCAAAATATGTGAATCCATGCAACTGTACTTCACTGTTTAAGACATATCTTAATCTATATCCAACTCTACCATGTCGGTACCTCAACACATGTTGTGCCATAGCTACTTTCCGGTCACCTTAACTGGGTGCTCCCTTTAACATTAAAACAGATCCTGTTGTGGCAATTTTGGTTGCTCCCTCTTCCACTCAACTTCTTCATATTAGTTACCATGGGAGTGGCCATGGATGGGCTATCCATCATCCCAAATTTCTAAACAATTGTAATAATATATTAGTTACCATGGGAGTGGCCATGGATTGGCTATCTATCATCCCAAATTTCTAAACGATTGTAATAATATGCTTCCTTTGACCAAGGAATATTTCTCCCGGCTTTTGCCACACTTTTAGTCCTAAAAAGTAATGTATCCAACCAAGATCCTTCATCTCAAACTCAGGGGTCAACTCCCTCTGACATTGACGCTGGTCTTGACTGCTCCCTCTATCATGGAAGCAAATCTTGTTGCCACTGCTACTCCCTCTGTCACATGATTCCTTCTACTTGTCAGAAACAAGTTATATGATAACAAGATCAACCTAGAATCATTAGATATCCATCAATCCAAGAATACCATGCCTGAGGTCTGGACAAATCTTTCTTCAGTTTGCAGACATGAGATTTCCTTTCATGTACCTCAAAACCTTGAGCTTTATGTACACTTCTTCTTTCTCAATTACTCCATCGAGGAAAGTGATCTTCACATCTTACCTAATGTAATTTCCAACCCATAATAGAAGCAATAGAAATAATAGTTTTGATAGAAGTGTACCTAACAACGGGATCAGATGTCTCCTCATATTCCTCTCCCTCTTTCTTTGAGAATCCTCGAATCTCGCTTTGCACTTCTCTATGTTTCCATCTACCACATACTTGATCTTGTAGATTTATTTGGAAGTCACCATTGACTTTTCTTCGACACAATTTTCTCCATCATGGCATACTTCAAACTTGTTGGCCTGCCTACTCCCTCTGAACTAGGAGCTCTTTTGGTCATTTGGCCTAGTTATCAATCTTGGGAGAGTCCTCTTGCCACAAACTTTGCTTCGTTCTTCCCGATGCTTCCATCTGTAGCTAGAGCCTTGGTAGCCTTCATGTTGTACGTGCAACCCTCATTATGGAGTCATGGAAGAAATGATTATAACCAAGCAAAAGATACAAAGACAAGATGTTAAGCTAAAAAAATGAGCAATAATCAAGGAGGAAAGATATAAAGTACTTATCTTTTAATCTGAGATTGTGGGGCATTATCCACATCACAAGCACATCCCCACACAACATGCCCTATAGAGGAGGTGGGTAAGGTCAAGCGATAAAACATATTGACCCTTCAACCAATCAACTATCGTTATAACATACAACACTATCATTATAACAAACAACACTATCTTTTAATCTGAGATTGTGGGGCATTGTCCACATCACAAGCACATCCCCACACAACGTGCCCTATAGGGGAGGTGGGTAAGGTCGAGCAATAAAGCATACTGACCCTTCAACCAATCAACTATCGTTATAACATACAACACTATCCTTATAACAAACAACACTATCGCCTCGTGGGCTCTAGGATTTTGGGTGTTAAATATGTTTAGATATGCTTAGATTCCTTTTTCTAAAAAAATTACCTATCTTATGAAAACATTATTTGTATTATTTCCAGGGGAAGTACATCTAGTTTAGAAAATTTGTATTACTTTGAGATAGAGAATGGAATATAAATGGATCTGAACTATGTTACATGATCTCTCTAGTTTAACTTTTACTTGAAATCTAATATTTTATTGTCTTTATTGTAGATGGCTTGTTGCATGATCTCTCTAGTTTAACTTTTATTTGAAATCTAATATTTTATTGTCTTTATTGTAGATGATTTGTTCCAGAGAGCATGAATACATGGAATACAAAATGGAGCCCCCTCTCTTATATATAATAGTTTCCAAGAAAGGTGTGTTTCTTATTACAATTAGTTATTGTGTTAAACTCTATAATTTAACTTTTATAACAATTCTAATATCTTATTTGGTTGTTTAACTTTTATAACAATTCTAATATCTTATTTGGTATCTGCTGTAGATAGCTTTTCTGATGAGCACGAGCAAGTGGAATACAAAATTGTATAAAATAAGCTCTATGGGAGGTGCATTTTCTATTATGAATAAATATTGGTTTTGAAATATGCTTACCATTACTAATTGTGTGTATTTTAAGCTTATTCAACCCACTTTATTTCCTTTTAGCGGAGGAGAGCAACACATTGGTGGATAAGAGATGTGCAGAGGGGATGTTTGCAATCTTTTTATTGTTCTTGTCTACATGTTTTGTTTTGTTGGGTTTGAGCATGGCCATGCTTTGTGTCGTAGTCATTTTTTTTGTTTTGCTTTTTTCCCCTTGTTTTTTGTAGTTTGGTCTTGGTTTCATTTGTTGGGTATGTTGTTCTCATGCTTTGTGTTGTAGTCGTTTTCCTTTGTTTTGCTTTTTTTACCTTGTTTTTTGTAGTTTGGTCTTGGTTTCATTTGTTGGGTGTGTCCTTGTTCTCCTTTGTTTTGCTTTTTCTTTTCATGGTTTTTGTAACTATGTCTTGGTTTTGTTTCTTGGGTGTGGAAAAAGAAATGGATGAAGCAAATAGAATAAATGGAGGTTATTCTTCATAAATGAAGGTGAATCAACATACCTATATGCAATGCACTTCACTTAAAATTATCGTTTGCTAATTTGTGGCTCCATTTATTTGCTATTCAATTTATTATATGTTTTATCTATGCTCTGATAATCAACTAGATTGATATTCTTTATGTAGTGAACAAATACAATTGTACAGTCTACAATGGTCAAGTGGTGATGATGCACTAGACATTCTACGAACATGGCATAGAGGATGGGTGAGCAGTACTTTTCTCTTACAAAACACAACTGTCCTTGCATACATTGAAATATTTGTTTTATCCTTTTGTCATGGTTTCGAGGTAGTATGATCTTGTTCATGGGTATCAAATTAAAAGATTTTTCCCAAAACTTTGATAGGAAAGAAATGGAAAAGTTATATTGGAGTTCACATCTTCAGGTCTTATTGTTCATGATTGTTGTTGCTATAATATTAGCCCAAGGGAGGCAGATATGTGTGTGGTTAATTCATCAGGTATGTGTGTGGTTAATTCATCTCTATGTATATTCATTAGTTAAGCAAAGAAATGGAAAAGTTATATTGGAGTTCACATCTTCAGGGCTTATTGTTGATGATTGTTGCTGCTATAATATTAGCCAAGGGAGGGTAGGTATGTGTGGATTTCACTCTGTATATTTGTTACTTAAGCTCTCCTGGTTTATTTGTATGCTTATATATAATATTACAATGTGCAGTGAGTGACTACAATTGTTGTGTCTGACAGAGTAAAGTGGAGAAGATGTCTTAGGCAATGTAGATGCAGTGCAGAGGATGGGTGAGTCATGTTCTTTTCAAACATAATTAGTGGTTTGACATTTACATCAAGTGCAGAGGATGGGTGAGTCATGTTTTCCAACATAATAGTGTTATTATTATTCGTTTGTTGGACTTTTTCTCCTTCTAACATAATTAGTGGTTTGACATTTACATCAAATGGTATGCTTAGATTTATATGCTTTGCACTTCTTATTATGAATAAATATTGGTTTTGAAATATGCTTAACATTACTAATTGTGTGTATTTTTAGCTTATTCAGCCCACTTTATTTCCTTTTAGTGGAGGAGAGCGACTTTTTCTCCTTCTAACATAATTAGTGGTTTGACATTTACATCAAATGGTATGCTTAGATTTATATGCTTTGCACTTCTTATTATGAATAAATATTGGTTTTGAAATATGCTTAACATTACTAATTGTGTGTATTTTAAGCTTATTCAGCCCACTTTATTTCCTTTTAGTGGAGGAGAGCGACTTTTTCTCCTTCTAACATAATTAGTGGTTTGACATTTACATCAAATGGTATGCTTAGATTTATATGCTTTGCACTTCTTATTATGAATAAATATTGGTTTTTTAAATATGATTAACAATTACTAATTGTGTGTATTTTAAGCTTATTCAGCCCACTTTATTTCCTTTTAGTGGAGGAGAGCAACACATTGGTGGATAGGAGATGTGCAAAAGGGATGTTTGCAATCTTTTTTTTGTTCTTGCCTATATGTTTTGTTTTGTTGAGTTTGAGCATGGCCATGCTTTGTGTTGTAGTTGTTTTCCTTTGTTTTGCTTTTTTTTCTCTTGTTTTTTGTAGTTTGGTCTTGGTTTCATTTGTTGGGTATGTTGTACTTGTTCTCCTTTGTTTTGCTTTTTCTTTTCATGTTTTTTGTAGCCATGTCTTGATTTTGTTTCTTGGGTGTGGAAAAAGAAATGGAGGAAGCAAACAGAGAAAATGGAGGTTATTCTTCATAAATGAAGGTGAGTCAAAATACCTATATGCAATGCACTTCACTTAAAATTATCTTTTGCTAATTTGTGGCTCCATTTATTTACTATTCAATTTATTATATGTTTTATCTATGCTTTCATAATCAACTAGATTGATCTTCTTTATGTAGTGAACAAATACAATTGTACAGTCTATGATGGTCAAGTGGTGATGATGCACTAGACATTCTACGAACGTGGCATAGAGGATGGGTGAGCCGTACTTTTCTCCTACAAAACACAATTGTCCTTGCATACACTGAAATATTTGTTTCATCCTTTTGTCATGGTTTTGAGGTAGTATGATCTTGTTCATGGGTGTCAGATTCAATATTTTTCCGAGAACTTTGATGAGAAAGAAATGGAAAAGTTATATTGGAGTTCATAGGAAAGAAATAGAAAAGTTATATTGGAGTTCACATCTTCAGGGCTTATTATTCATGATTGCTGTTGTTATAATATTAGCCCAAGGGAGGGCAGGTATGTGTGTGGTTAATTCATCTCTATGTATATTCGTTACGCAAAGAAATGAAAAAGTTATATTGGAGTTTGCATCTTTAGGGCTTATTGTTCATGATTGCTGCTGCTATAATATTAGCCAAGGGAGGGCAGGTATGTGTGTGGTTAATTCATCGCTCTGTATATTTGTTACTTCTCCTAGTTTATTTGTAAGCTTATTTATAATATTACAACGTGCAGTGAGTGACTACAACAATTGTTGTGTTTGACAGATTAAAAGTGGAGAAGATATCTTAGGCAATGTAGATGCAGTGCAGAGGATGGGTGAGTCATTTTCTTTTCCAACAAAATAGTGTTTTTATTATTCGTTTGTTTGACTTTTTCTCCTAACATAATTCTCGAGTAGTACTACTCAATTAGTGGTTTGACATTTACATGAAATGGTATGCTTAGATTTATATGCTTTGCATTTCCTATTATGAATAAATTTTGGTATTGAAATATGCTATGCTTACCATTACTAATTGTGTGTATTTTAAGCTTATTCAGTGCACTTTATTTCCTTTTAGCGGAGGAGAGCAACACATTGGTGGATAGGAGATGTTTGCAATTTTTCCTTTGTTTATGTCTACATGTTTTGTTTTGTTGAGTTTGAGCATGGCCATGCTTTGTGTTCTAGTTGTTTTGCTTTTTTTCCCTTGTTTTTTGTAGTTTGGTCTCAGTTTCATTTGTTGGGTATGTTGTACTTGTTCTCCTTTGTTTTTCTTTTTCTTCTCATGTTTTTAGTAGCTATGTCTTGGTTTTGTTTCTTGGGTGTGGAAAAAGAAATGGAGGAATCAAACAGAGAAAATTGAGGTTATTATTCATAAAGGAAGGTGAGTCAACATACCTATACGCCATGCATTTCACTTAAAATTATCTTTTGCTAATTTTCAGCTCCATTTATTTGCTATTCAATTTATTATATGTTTTATCTATATGCTCTCATAATCAACTACATTGATCTTCTTTATGTAGTGAACAAATACAACTGTAGTCTACAATGGTTAAGTGGTGATAATGCACTAAACATTCTACGAACGTGGCATAGAGGATGGGTGAGCCGTACTTTTCTCCTACAAAGCACAATTACCTTGCTTACACTGAAATATTTGTTTCATCCTTTTGTCATGGTTTTGAGGTAGTATGATTATGTTCATGGGTATCAGATTCAAGATTTTTCCCAGAACTTTGATAGGAAAGAAATGGAAAAGTTATATTGGAGTTCACATCTTCAGGGCTTATTGTTCATGATTGCTGTTGCTATAATATTATCCCAAGGGAGGGAAAGTATGTGTGTGGTTAATTCATCTCTATGTATATTCGTTAATTAAGCAAAGAAAGGGAAAAGTTGTATTGGAGTTCACATCTTCAAGGCTTAGTGTTCATAATTGTCGTTGCAGCCTGCTATAATATTAGCCAAGGGACGACAGGTATGTGTGTGATTAATTCATCGCTCTGTATATTTGTTACTTAAGCTCTCTTACTTTATTTGTAACCTTATTTATAATATTACAATGTGCAGTGAGTGACTACAACGATTGTCGTGTTTGACAAATTAAAAGTGGAGAAGATATCTTAGGCGATGTAGATGCAGTGGAAGAGGATGGGTGAGTCATTTTCTTTTCCAACAAAATAGTGTTATTGTAATTCGTTTGTTTGACTTTTTCTCCTTCTAACATAATTCTCGAGTAGTACTACTCAATTAGTGGTTTGACATTTACATGAAATGGTATGCTTGGATTTATATGCTTTGCATTTCCTGTTATGAATAAATTTTGGTTTTGAAATATGCTTACCATTACTAATTGTGTGTATTTTAAGCTTATTCAGCGCGCCTTATTTCCTTTTAGCGGAGGAGAGCAACACATTGGTGGATAGGAGATGTGCAGAGGGGATGTTTGCAATCTTTTCTTTGTTCTTGTTTACATGTTTTGTTTTGTTGAGTTTGAGCATGGCATTGCTTTGTGTTGTAGTTGTTTTCCTTTGTTTTGCTTTTTTTCCCTTGTTTTTTGTAGTTTGGTCTTGGTTACATTTGTTGGGTATGTTGTATTTGTTCTCCTTTGTTTTGGTTTTTCTTTTCATGTTTTTTGTAGCTATGTTTCGGTTTTGTTTCTTGGGTGTGGAAAAAGAAATGGAGGAAGCCAATATAAAAAAATTGAGGTTATTATTCATAAAAGAAGGTGAGTCAACATACCTATATGCAATGCATTTCACTTAAAATTAACTTTTGCTAATTTGTGGCTCCATTTATTTGCTATTCAATTTATTATATGTTTTACCTATGCTCTTATAATCAACTACATTTATCTTCTTTATGTAGTGAACAAATACAATTGTACAATCTACAATGGTTAAGTGGTGATGATGCACTAGACATTCTACGGACGTGGCATAGAGGATGGGTGAGCCGTACTTTTGTCCTACAAAGCACAATTGTCCTTGCATACACTGAAATATTTGTTTCATCCTTTTGTCACGGTTTCGAGGTAGTATGATCTTATTCATGGGTATCAGATTCAATATTTTTCATAGAACTTTGATAGGAAAGAAATGGAAATGTTATATTCGAATTCACATCTTCAGGGCTTATTGTTCATGATTGTTGTTGCTATAATATTACCCCAAGGGAGGGTAGATATGTGTGTGGTTAATTCATCTCTATGTATATTCGTTACTTAAGCAAAGGAATGGAAAAGTTATATTGGAGTTCATATCTTCAGGGCTTATTGTTCATGATTGTTGTTGCTATAATATTATCCCAAGGGAGGGCTGGTATGTGTGTGGTTAATTCATCTCTATGTATATTTGTTACTTAAGCAAAGAAATGGAAAAGTTATATTGGAGTTCACATCTTCAGGGCTTATTTTTCATGATTGTTGTTGCTATAATATTAGCCAAGGGATGGCAAAAATGTGTGTGGTTCATTCAACGCTCTGTATATTTGTTACTTCAGCTCTCCTGGTTTATTTGTAAGCTTATATATAATTTTACAATGTGCAGTGAGTGACTACAATTGTTGTGTTTGACAGGGTAAAGAGGAGAAGATATCTTAGGAAATGTAGATGCAATGCAGAGGATGGGTGAGTCATGTTCCTTTCCAACAACATAGTGTTATTATTATTCGTTTGTTTGACTTTTTCTCCTTTTAACATAATTCTCTCGAGTAGTACTACTCAATTAGTGGTTTGACATTTACATCAAATGGTATGCTTAGATTTATATGCTTTGCATTTCCTATTATGAATAAATATTGGTTTTGAAATATGCTTACCATTATTAATTGTGTGTATTTTAAGCTTACTCAGCCCGCTTTATTTCCTTTTAGCGGAGGAGAGCAACACATTGGTGGATAGGGGGAGGCGATAGTTGCAATCTTTTCTTTGTTCTTGTCTACATGTTTTGTTTTGTTGAGTTTGAGCATGGCCATGCTTTGTGTTGTAGTTGTTTTCCTTTGTTTTGATTTTTCTACTTTGTTTTTTGTAGTTTGGTCTTGGTTTCATTTATTGGGTATGTTGTACTTGTTGTCCTTTGTTTTTCTTTTTCTTTTCATGTTTTTTGTAGCTATGTCTTGGTTTTGTTTATTGGGTGTGGAAAAATAAATGGAGGAAGCAAACAGAGAAGATGGAGGTTATTCTTCATAAATGAAGGTGAGTCAACATGCCTATATGCAATGCACTTCACTTAAAATTATCTTTTGCTAATGCGGCTCCATTTATTTTCTATTCAATTTGTTATATGTTTTATCTATGCTCTCATAATCAATTAGATTGATTTTCTTTATACAGTGAACAAATATAATTGTACAGTTTACAATGGTCAAGTGGTGATGACGCGCTAGACATTCTATGAACATGGGATAGAGGATGGGTGAGCCGTACTTTTCTCCTACAAAACACAGTTGTCTTTGCATACATTGAAATATTTGTTTCATCCTTTTGTCATGGTTTTGATGTAGTATGATCTTGTTGATGGGTATCATACTCAAGATTTTTCCCAGAACTTTGATAGGAATGATAGGAAAGAAATGGAAAAGTTATATTGGAGTTCGCATCTTTAGGGCTTATTGTTCATGATTGTTTTGCCATAATATTAGCCTAAGGGAGGGCAGGTATGTGTGTGGTTAATTCATTTCTATGTATATTCTTTACTTAAGCAAAGAAATGGAAAGGTTATATTGGAGTTCACATCTTCATGGCTTATTGTTCATGATTGTTGCTGTTATAATATTAGCCAAGGGAAGTCAGGTATGTGTGTGGTTAATTCATCGCTTTGTACATTTGTTACTTAAGCTCTCCTGGTTTATTTGTAAGCTTATATATAATATTGCAATGTGAAATGGGTGACTACAATTGTTGTGTTTGACAGAGTAAAGTGGAGAAGATATCTTAGGCAATGTAGATGCAATGCGGAGGATGGGTGAGTCATGTTCTTTTCCAACAAAATAGTGTTATTATTATTTGTTTGTTTGAATTTTTGTCCTTCCAACATAATTCTCGAGTAGTACGACTCAATTAGTGGTTTGACATTTACATCAAATGGTATGCTTAGATTTATATGCTTTGCATTTCTTATTATGAATAAATATTGGTTTTGAAATATGTTTATCATTACTAATTGTGTGTATTTTAAGCTTATTCAACCCACTTTATTTCCTTTTAGTGGAGGAGAGCAACAAATTGGTGGATAGGAGATGCAAAGGGGATGTTTGCAATTTTTTCTTGGTTATTGTCTACACATTTTGTTTTGTTGAGTTTGAGCATGGCCATGCTTTGTGTTGTAGTCATTTTCCTTTGTTTTGCTTTTTTTCCCTGGTTTTTTGTAGTTTGGTCTTGGTTTCATTTGTTGGGTATGGTGTATTTGTTCTCCTTTATTTTGCTTTTTCTTTTCATGTTTTTTTGTAGCTATGCCTTGATTTTGTTTCTTGGGTGTGGAAAAAGAAATGGAGGAAGCAAACAGAGAAAATGGAGGTTATTCTTCATAAATGAAGGTGAGTCAACATACCTATATGCTAATTTGTGGCTCCATTTATTTGCTATTGAATTTATTATATGTTTTATCTATGCTCTCATAATCAACTCGATTGATCTTCTTTATGTAGCGAACAAATACAATTGTACAGTCTACAATGGTCAAATGGTGATGATGCACTAGATATTCTACGCACGTGGCATAGAGGATGGGTGAGCCATACCTTTTTCCTACAAAACACAATTAACCTTGCATAATCCTTTTGTCATGGTTTCAAGGTAGTATGATCTTGTTCATGGGTATCAGATTCAAGATTTTTCCCAGAACTTTGATAGGAAAGAAATGGAAAAGTTATATTGGAGTTCACATCTTCAGGGCTTATTGTTCATGATTGTTGTTGCTATAATATTAGTCCAAGGGAGGGCATGTATGTGTGTGGTTAATTCATCTCTATGTATATTCATTACTTAAGCAAAGAAATAATAAAGTTATATTGGTGTTCACATCTTTAGGGCTTATTGTTCATGATTGTTGTTGTTATAATAGTAGCCAAGGGAGGACAGGTATGTGTGTGGTTAATTCATTGCCCTGTATATTTGTAATATTAGCCAAGGGAAGACAGGTATGTGTGTGGTTAATTCATCGCTCTGTATATTTGTTACTTAAGCTCTCCTGGTTTATTTGTAAGCTTGTATATAATATTACAATGTGCACTGAGTGACTGCAATTGTTGTGTTTGACAGAGTAAAGTGGAGAAGATAGGGCAGGTATGTGTGTGGTTAATTCATCGCTCTATATATTTATTACTTAAGCTCTCCCAGTTTATTTGTAAGCTTATATATAATATTACAATGTGTAGTGAGTGACTCCAATTGTGGCGTTTGATAGAGTAAAGTGGAGAAGATATCTTAAGCAATGTAGATGCAGTGGAGAGGATGGGTGAGTTGTGTTCTTTTCCAACAAAATAGTGTTATTATTATTATTAGTTTGTTTGACTTTTTCTCCTTCTAACATAATTCTCGAGTAGTACTATTCAATTAGTGGTTTGACATTTACATCAAATGGTATGCTTAGATTTATATGCTTTGCATTTCCTATTATGAATAAATATTGGTTTTGAAATATGCTTACCATTACTAATTGTGTGTATTTTAAGCTTTTACAGCCCGCTTTATTTCCTTTTAGCGGAGGAGAGCAACACATTGGTGGATAGGAGATGTGCAGAAGGGATGTTTGCACTCTTTTCTTTGTTCTTGTGTACATGTTTTGTTTTGTTGAGTTTGAGCATGGCCATGATTTGTGTTCTAGTCGTTTTCCTTTCTTTTGCTTTTTTTTTTCCCTTGTTTTTTGTAGTTTGGTCTTGGTTTCATTTGTTGGGTATGTTGTACTTGTTGTCCTTTGTTTTGCTTTTTCTTTTCAAGCTTTTTGTAGCTATGTCTTGGTTTTGTTTCTTGGGTGTGGAAAAGGAAATGGAGGAAGCAAACAGAGAAAATGGTGGTTATTTTTCATAAATGAAGGTGAGTCAACATACCTATATGCAATGCACTTCACTTAAAATTATCTTTTGCTAATTTGTGGCTCCATTTATTTGCTATTCAATTTATTATATGTTTTATCTATGCTCTGATAATCAACTAGATTGATCTTCTTTATGTAGTGAACAAATACAATTTTACAGTGTACATTGGTCAACGGGTGATGATGCACTAGACATTCTATGAATGTGTCGTAGAAGGTGAGCGTACTTTTCTCCTACAAAATACAATCTTCCTTGCATGCCATGAAATTTTGTTTCATCCTTTTGTCATGGTTTAGAGGTAGAATGATCTTGTTCATGGGTATTAATTTCATCCTTTTGTCATGGTTTCGAGGTAGAATGATCTTGTTCATGGGTATTAGATTCAATATTTTTCCCAGAACTTTGATAGGAAAAATGGAAAAGTTATAATGGAGTTCACATCTTTAGGGCTTATTGTTCATGATTGCCCTTGCTATAATATTAGCAAGGGAGGGCAGGTATGCGTGTGGTTAATTCATCTTTATGTATATTCATTACGTAAGCACATAAATGGAAAAGTTATATTGGAGTTCACACCTTCAGGGCTTATTGTTCATGATTGCTACTACTATAATATTAGCCAAGGGAGAGCTTATTGTTCAAGATTGCTGCTGCTATAATATTAGCCAAGGCAGGGCAGGTATGTGTGGTTAATTCACCCCCCTGTATATTTGTTACTTAAGCTCTCCTGGTTTATTTGTAAGCTTATATATAATATTGCAATGTGCATTGAGTGACTATAATGGTTGTGTTTGACAGAGTAAAGTGGAGAAGATATCTTAAGCAATGTAGATGTAGTGCAGAGGATGGGTGAGTAATGTTAAATGGAAAAATTATATTGGAGTTCACATCTTCAGGGATTATTGTTCATGATTGCCCTTGGCTATAATATTAGCCAAAGGGCGGGTAGGTATGTGTGTGGTTAATTCATCCCTTTTTATATTTGTTACTTAAGCTCTCCTGGTTTATTTGTAAGCTTATATATAATATTACAATGTGAAGTGAGTGACTACAATTGCTGTGTTTGACAGAGTAAAGTGGAGAAGATATCTTAGGCAATGTAGATGCAGTGCAGAAGATGGGTGAGTCATGTTATTTTCCAACAAAATAGTGTTATTATTATTCGTTTCTTTGACTTTTTCTCATTCTAACATAATTTTCAAGTAGTATTAAATTAGTGGTTTGACATTTAGATCAAATGGTATGCTTAGATTTATATGCTTTGCATTTCTTATTATGATTAAATATTGGTTTCGAAATATGCTTATCATTACTAATTGTGTGTATTTTAAGCTTATCCAGCCTGCTTTATTTCTTTTTAGCGGAGGAGAGCAACACATTGGTGGATTGGTGATGTGCAGAGGGGATGTTTGCACTCTTTTTTTTGTTCTTGTCTACATGTTTTGTTTTGTTGAGTTTGAGCTTGGCCATGCTTTGTGTTCTAGTCGTTTTCCTTTCTTTTGTTTTTTTTCCTTTTCTTTTGTAGTTTGGTCTTGGTTTCATTTGTTGGGTATGTTGTACTTGTTCTTCTTTGTTTTGCTTCTGTATGTTTGGTCTTGGTTTTGTTTGTTGGTTATGTTGTACTTGTTCTCCTTTGTTTTTCTTTTGTATGTTTTGTCTTGGTTTTGTTTCTTGGGTGTGGAGAAAGAAATGGAAGAAGCAAATAGAGAAAATGGAGGTTATTCTTCATAAATGAAGGTGAGTCAAAATACCTATATGCAATGCACTTCACTTAAAATTATCTTTTGCTAATTTGTGGCTCCATTTATTTACTTTTTAATTTATTATATGTTTTATCTATACTTTCATAATCAACTAGATTGATCTTCTTTATGTAGTGAACAAATACAATTGTACAGTCTATGATGGTCAAGTGGTGATGATGCACTAGACATTTTAGACATCTTCAGGGCTTATTGTTCATGGTCGCTATTACTTATAATATTAGCGCAAGGGAGGGCAGGTATGTGTGTGGTTAATTCATCTCTATGTATATTCGTTACTTAAGCAAAGAAATGAAAAAGTTATATTGGAGTTCACATCTTTAGGGCTCATTGTTCATGATTGCTGCTGCTATAATATTAGCAAAGGGATGTCAGGTATGTGTATGGTTAATTCATCGCTTTGTATATTTGTTACTTAAGCTCTCCTTGTTTATTTGTAAGCTTAAATATAATATTACAATGTGCAGTGAGTGACTACAATTGTTGTGTTTGATAGAGCAAATTGGAGAAGATATCTTAGGCAATGTAGATGCATTGCAGAGGATGGGTGAGTCATGTCCTTTTCCCACAAAATAGTGTTATTATTATTCGTTTGTTGGACTTTTTCTCCTCCTAACATAATTCTCGAGTAGTACTACTCAATTAGTGGTTTGACATTTACATCAAATGGTATGCTTAGATTTATATGCTTTGCATTTCCTATTATGAATAAATATTGGTTTTGAGGTATGGTTATGGTTACTCATTGTTTGTATTTTTGTTATTCAGCTCCTTTTATTTGCTTTTAGCTGTGATGAGTGACACATTGGTGGATAGGAGATGCAAAGGGGATGTTTGCAATCTTTTCTTTGTTCTTGTCTACACGTTTTGTTTTGTTGAGTTTGAGCATGGCCATGCTTTGTGTTGTAGTCATTTTCCTTTGTTTTGCTTTTTTCCCCTTGTTTTTGTAGTTTGGTCTTTGTTTCATTTTTTGGGTATGTTGTACTTGTTATCCTTTGTTTTGCTTTTTCTTTTCATGTTTTTTTGTAGCTATTTCTTGGTTTTGTTTCTTGGGTGTGGAAAAAGAAATGGAGGAAGAAAATGGAGAAAATGGAGGTTATTCTTCATAAATGAAGGTGAGTCAATATAACTATATGCAATGCACTTTACTTAAAATTATCTTTTGCTAATTTGTGGCTCCATTTATTTGCTATTGAATTTATTATATATTTTATCTATATTTATTATATGTTTTATCTATGCTCTCATAATCAACTCGATTGATCTTCTTTATGTAGTGAACAAATACAATTGTACAGTTTACAATGGTCAAGTGGTGATGATGCGCTAGATATTCTACGAACGTGGCATAGAGGATGGGTGAGCCATACTTTTTTTCCTACAAAACACAATTGTCCTTGCATAATCCTTTTGTTATGGTTTCGAGGTAGTATGATCTTGTTCATGGGTATCAGATTCAATATTTTTCCCAGAACTTTGATAGGAAAGAAATGGAAAAGTTATATTGGAGTTCACATCTTCAGGGCTTATTGTTCATGGTTGCTATTGCAATAATATTAGCCCAAGGGAGAGCAGGTATGTGTGTGGTTAATTCATCTCTATGTATATTCGTTACTTAAGCAAAGAAATGGAAAAGTTATATTGGAGTTCACATCTTTAGGGCTTATTGTTCATGATTGTTGTTGCTATAATATTAGCCAAGGGAGGACAGGTATGTGTGTGGTTAATTCATTGCTCTGTATATTTGTAATATTAGCCAAGGGAGGATAGGTATGTGTGTGGTTAATTCATCGCTTTGTATATTTGTCACTTAAGCTCTCCTGGTTTATTTGTAAGCTTATATATAATGTTACAATTTGCACTGCGTGACTGTAATTGTTGTGTTTGACAGATAAAGTGGAGAAGATAGGGCAGGTATGTGTGTGGTTAATTCACCACTTTGTATATTTATTACGTAAGCTATCCCTGTTTATTTGTAAGCTTATATATAATATTACAATGTGTAGTGAGTGACTACAATTGTGGTGTTTGACAGAGTAAAGTGGAGAAGATATCTCGGGCAATGTAGATGCAGTGGAGAGGATGGGTGAGTCGTGTTCTTTTCTAACAAAATAGTGTTATTATTATTATTAGTTTGTTTGAATTTTTCTCCTTCTAACATAATTTTCGACTAGTACTACTCAATTAGTGGTTTGACATTTACATCAAATGGTATGCTTAGATTTATATGCTTTGCATTTACTATTGTGAATAAATATTGGTTTTGAAATATGCTTACCATTGCTAATTGTGTGTATTTTAAACTTATTCAGCCCGCTTTATTTTCTTTTAGCGGAGGAGAGCAACACATTGGTGGATAGTAGATGTGCAGAGGGGATGTTTGCACTCTTTCCTTTGTTCTTGTGTACATGTTTTGTTTTGTTGAGTTTGAGCATGGCCATGCTTTGTGTTCTAGTCCTTTTCCTTTCTTTTGTTTTTTTTCCCTTGTTTTTTCTAGTTTGGTCCTGGTTTCATTTGTTGGGTATGTTGTATTTGTTGTCCTTTGTTTTGCTTTTTCTTTTCATGTTTTTTGTAGCTATGTCTTGGTTTTGTTTCTTGGGTGTGGAAAAAGAACTGGAGGAAGCAAACAGAGAAAATGGAGGTTATTTTTCATAAATGAAGGTGAGTCAACATACCTATATGCAATACACTTCACTTAAAATTATCTTTTGCTAATTTGTGGCTCCATTTATTTGCTATTCAATTTATTATATGTTTTATCTATTCTCTCATAATCAACTAGATTGATCTTCTTTATGTAGTGAACAAATACAAATGTACAGTCTACAATCAAGTGGTGATGATGCACTAGACATTCTACGTACATTGCATAGAGGATGGGTGAGCCGTACTTTTCTCCTACAAAACACAATTGTCCTTGCAGACATTGAAATATTTGTTTCATCCTTTTGTCAGGGTTTAAAGGTAGTATGAAATATACATCCCGCTTTATTTCCTTTTAGCAGAGTAGAGCAACACATTGGTGGATGGGTGATGTGCATAGGGGATGTTGCACTCTTTTCTTTGTTCTTGTCTACATGTTTTGTTTCGTTGAGTTTGAGCTTGGCCATGCTTTGTGTTCTAGTCGTTTTCTTTGCTTTTGTTTTAATTTATTTATTTATTTATTTATTTTCTCCCTTGTTTTGTGTAGTTTGGTCTTGGTTTCATTTGTTGGGTATGTTGTACTTGTTCTCCTTGGTGGATAGCAGATGTACTTGACGAGGGGAATAGTGTATCTATTCTACCTGCTA
>APFE030499346.1:32709-59207 GCA_000404065.3 Pinus taeda | reverse complement strand
AGACATTCTTTAATTCATCTAGAAAATCATAGTCAGGCAACAAGATTTGTTTTTCCACCCCTTTATCAATTTGTAATTTTTCAGGGAAAGGAGGTGTGGATGAAGATGCAAGTTGCTCAACTATAGGAGTTGTGGGGGTTGACTTTTATTTCTCTTTTTGAGTGTTTGAGTTTTGAAGAGATGCTTCCTCAGAACCCTTATTGACTTTAAGAGAGTCCTCCTTAGAGGTATCTTGCTCTTGGACATCTATAGAAGGTTTTTCTAAAACTTGACCAGACCTGAGTTGTACATCATTAAGAGGAACAATCATATAGGCAAGAAATTGTTGTCCTTCTATCATATAAGTATTCTGAGGATTTTTATTGTTAGGATTTGGAAATGGCTTAGCGGGCAGTTGATTTGTCTTTTGTTGAAATGGAAGCATGAGTTGAGGATTTGGATTTTGTTGAGAAGGTTGTTGTTGTGGAAATGGTGATGAAAGTTGTGGATTTTGATTTGGAAGTTGTGGAGTTTGTTGATTTTGAAAAGATGGAGGATATTGATAAAATTGAGCGAATCTCCCATAAGGATTTTGCATCCCTTGTGCCCATGATTGATATGGATTTTGAGGTTGGGGCCAAGGTTGTTGCCAAGAATTCCAATTTAGCGGGGGTTGAAAATTCATAGGGTTGTTAAACCCTTGACTTTGTTGCCCCTGCCAAGGTCTTCTTGAAACAAAACAGAGAGATTCTACTGAATTTGGATCCTCTTGAAAGACAGCCTTCAGTCCAGGAATTGAAGGACAATCCTTGGTCTCATGACTTTCTGAGCAAATCATACATGTTTCTACAACTTTTGCATCCAAGGGGCATTCCCTTAGAGTACGTTTCTTCCTACATTTCGGACAAAAGATGGCTAGAGCATCAGTTTCTGCTTTCTGCTTGTTTTGTATCTTAAGGGTGTCTAACTGTTCACTAAGGCTCCCTAGGATATTAGTTTTGAATTCATCAAGCATATTGCCAATCTCTACCCTACTTACCGATCGAGTTGTAGATTTGTTTGCTCTAATAAGAGAATGATCTCTAGGCCCTTTTCCCGTTTTAGATTTTCCTCTCGAGAGATGGACACATAGTTCTGCTACGTCACGAAGTGGAAGTTGAGAAATGTCTCCCTTCCCCATCATGTTTAAAATATCTATCCATTCATCTCTAATGGCTTTCAATAAAAGGGCTTTCAAAGTTTCTATCTAAGTTACTCATTTTTCTCTCTTTAAGTTGATTGAAATCTTTTCAAGTAAATCTTCAGTTCATCTTCTTTTAGCATCATTTTTAATTACCTCAATCTTTGTGATTTGGACATACAATATCTAGGTATCTATCCAAAATGTTTGTGTTCATATCATTCCAAGTCTTAATAATTGGAGATAATCCATGAACCATTTCAAAGCGGCTCCCTTCAATGTTGAAGGAAACAGTTTGAGTTTTTGAGAGTCTTCCATATAGTCATAGGTTCGGCACACGACTTCAAACTCAAACATAAATGTTTCAGGATCCTCACTTCACAATCCATAAAAGTTGGGGAGGACAGATGGTTAGATGCTTTTCATCGTTGTGTGAGTTTCGTCATCAACTATAGGGAATCCAAACGAGTTATTTCCTTCCCTATTTCTTCCATTATTACCTCCACCTCCACCATTGTTGCCTCCATTATTTCCTCCTCCTCTACCTCTACCCCCAAATCCATTTACTACTTCCTCCATCATGATAGTTTCCTTAGAGTCTTCTGGTTCTTCTATCAAGGGTGGATGAGAGAGAGTTTCTTCCTCTTCTTCTTCAGGTGATTCTACTTCTTTGATTACAATATGCTTTCCTGTAGAAGTGAAGAAAGGGTCTTCTCCTATATGAGATTTGGTAGATAGTGTAGGAGAATCCTCTAATTCAGCTACTTCTCCTTGAAGGCCAGGAGTCTTAAGGCTAGGAGTAGATGGTGGTGAATCTTGTCTATGCTTTGAAGAAGCTGGAGTTGTGAAAATCGAGCTCTTGGCCCTAGCTATAAACCTTCCCCTAGAATCTCTTGCTCTATGCATGTCATTTTTTTTTTTTTTTTTATCCTCAAGTTGGGCTAATAATTCTCTTTCTAATCTTCCAGATCACACTAGGTGCAAGAAGAGAGCATACTCAAGAAATTATTGAACCAATAACTCTGTTTTCTGATCCTCTAGATCACACTAAGTGCAAGAGGAGAGCATACTTCAAGAAGTTATCAATTTTTCCCTTCTTTTTATTGTTGTTGTTGTTTTTTTTTTAAGAAATTGGCTACCTAGTTACACTTCCCCGGCAACGACGCCAAAATGTTTGGTCAATCTAGTGTGTCCTAAATTGCTACATTAATTATCAATCCGGGATTCGTAAGCTGACGAAGTGTGGCGCACTATATGTGCAAGATAACCTATTTCTTACTTTTGTCATTTTTTATTTTTATGTTGTTTTGGGGGTTTTTATCTTTTTTTATGGAATTCCTATTCCTAAGTTTCTAGAAGGCAAGTATGGTTATAGGTTTTTAAGGCAATTATGTCCTCTATAAGGATTCCCAAAACTTAACACTTCAGAAGGTCTTAGAACATACTAGTGCAAAATAATACTTGAATCGAGATTGAAAAAATGTTGCTATTTAAAACAAGTAATTAATGAACTACTGATTATGAAACTATCATCTCTACTGCTGTCTAAATACAGAAAAATGATTTAAGCTACTGCACTCAAGGAAATCAAAGATTGCAAAGAAAGTAAAACTAAAATCAAATTACATTATTCATAGTCTGATTTCTCACCAGTTAGTCTAGCTATGGCTTTTGGATATCATCGTCAATGACATGAGCAATCCAATATCTAATTGTAGAAAAGTAAACTAAAATCAAATCACAACATTCATATTTCGATCCCTTGCCAGTTAGTCTAGCTATGGCTTTCGGAGGTAACCGTCAATGAAATGAGTAATCCAATATCTAATTGCAGAAAAGTAAACTAAAATCAAATCACAACATTCATATTTCAATCCCTTGCCAGTTAGTCTAGCTATGTCTTTCGAAGGTAACCGTCAATGAAATGAGAAATCCAATATCTAATTGCAAAAAAGTAAACTAAAATCAAATCACAACATTCATATTTCGATCCCTCGCCATTTAGTCTAGCTATGGCTTTCAAAGGTAACCGTCAATGAAATGAGCAAGTTGATTTCTAAACTAACTTAACAAATCAAATGAACAAGACTGAAATCAACAAAACATAACTGGAATTAAAAGAAACTAAGAAAATCAAAGTCAGTAGAGGATCAATTCCATATCACTAGTTATTGTGAAAATTATATACAGATTCCCGGGCTGCCTACTCTATCCTGAAACATGCACACACTAATCAGCGTTATACAAAGCTTGTAAAGTCATGGACAGAAGTGAAATGTTAAAACATGTGCAGTGAAAATAAAGAAATGATACATAAAGACTATACAACAACAATGGAAACAAAACCTCAGTGTGCATGGGCTCTCTGCACAACCTCGGCCAACATGCTATCAATCCAAAATTACGTTCACGTAAGCATGTAGAATAGAGTCTTCTTGTATATCTCAAAACATAGTTACAACAATAAAACTAGTGTCACGGCACAGTGAATTCTTAACAGCAAAATTATATTCCAAAGACTAACTACTATGCATATAGAAACGCGTTATTTATAATAAAAGATTACTTAACTGTTTTCCTAAAAAACTACATGAACAAAGACACGTAAAAGACAACGTCCATGGATTTAGCATAATGGTTGTTGTGATAATTAAATCTATCGAGGGTGGTTGTTGGATCCGCCTTGTGGAGCAATCCACAGGTGTCGATATGTCCCCAGGGATCTAGGAACGGCCACGAAAGTCTTCACATGTTTGAAAACAGAGTCCTGTTGCTGTAGGACTCCTATGTTTGACCACCGCTTGACCACCTTTGACCACGACCTTCTTTGATGAATCCAGCTGGACCAATGGGACCTGATCCATGTCCAAGTCATTTCCAACTTGACCATGTGGCTTACTTTGCCTGGTGACACCTGCATCTGGAGTTTAACAAAAACAGCTACGGAAAGTTGAACCAGCTACGGAAAGTGGCTGCATTCGCAGCTCATAAGCAAAAATCTAATTCAAACAGCAAACACAAGGACATAGTTAAAAAACCACTTTAAATGCTATTTTATGACTAATATGCAATTATGTTGATAGCTTAGGAGGTCCAGGTGAGTGGAAAAAGTCTAAGAAAATGTGTAGGAAAGATGCAGGTTCAGGGCTCAACATAAGGAGTCTAAATCACCACTCAAAACCGAACTGGATGAGTCTCATTGATCCTTCAAACCAAAGTTTTGATTAATTTATCTTCTTCTCTAGGAATTGTTGCACCCTTATTCACAAGTTTCAACTTCTCCAAGATTATATACCCGAGAGAACAAAATAGTTGTTTGTTTCAAAATATTTCTCTGTTATGTGCTCCCACAATTCATATTTATTACATTTCTCTTCTATGTGCTCCCACAGTTCATATTTATGACATATTTAAGTTCTGAGACTTTAAAGATGCCCACATGATAGAGAAAAGTGAACTTAATTTTTTGTTTTTGTTAATATAACAATGCAGCGCAGCTCTGTTTATTTACTTTACCCTACTCCCTCCATGTGGGTAAAAATACAACTTATGAGGCTAATAAATTTGAGACAACTCTAATTGTTTGGATGGTTAAAAGTGGTTGGAATCCAAGCAAAAAAAAAATTCAAAAAATCTTGTCGTAGCAATGTTTGAATCATGTTTTTAATGGTAGAAATAAATTAACACCATCAAAAACTTCAGAAACACCTAAAATCTTTGAAATTTGATAGTTGTAATTTAGATTTACAAAAATCTCTACCTGATTTTATCAAAATATTACCAAAACTTCCATAATTTATAAGCCGTCAAATTAAACTATAGCTTTGAGTTTAGGTGATATTATATGATCATGCCAATTCGAAAACTCTTTTGGATTTTCCAAAAATTAATCATTCCAAAGAGCGAGGGAGAAGGGTTCCTTCCTCGAAACTTTATAAAATTGAAAATTTCCGTATATATTGTATTTTATAAAATTCATGTATTTCCAAAAATTAATCGAAACTTCCTCAACAATGTAAATCTCGTCGAAACATTATAAATTTGAAAATTTTCGTATATATTTTATTTTATAAAATTCTTGTATCAACATAATTCAGGTTAAAATTTTTGAGTTATAGATATTGTTTAATTATTATATTTGATTATTCGAGTTAAAATTTGGGTTATAAAAATAGTTATGAAAAAATCTTTGTTTAGCACTTTATTTTATTTATTTTTATTAATTATTATTAATTAAAATTATAATTTAATTTAATTTTAAAATTTAATTTTATAATTTTATTTTCCAATATTAATTATATAATTTTATTTTATTTTATTTTTCATTCTTATTATTTTAAAATCAATCAAAATATTTATTTTTCTTTCCATTAATTTTAACCACCATAAAAATTAAAAGTATAAAACCTTTAAACCACAACTTTAATTGTATGATTACTTTCATATTACTTAAATTGTCAAAAATATTTTAGTGTCTTTCATCATTAATGGACATCCATTCTCTTCTTAATATAAAGTTATTTAACTTTAACTTTTTTAAGTTTTAAGAAAATACCTTAAATAAGAAAAAGAAATTAATTAAGGTGGTTAATTTTATAATGATAATTTAATTATAAATTAGATTTTTTTTTAATTTATTTAATTAAAATTAAAATAAATTACATTAATCATTCTTAATCATATATTAAATTTCCATTTATTTGATATCTTTTTGGGGTCAATTGTATTATTTTGGATAACTGAGATTTACATAGTGAGATGTATACAGTGACGTTAGTGTCTCACTCGGAACCTAATTATATCTAAAAAGTACACTTTCCTTAAAGATGAAAGAGATAATTGAGTTCTAACATAGACAAAATTAAATTGACTAAAACGAATATATTGGCTTGAGTAGCCTTGTACATAGACATCTATAAACAAACACAAAAAGTCTATGACCAATATCATATCACATCTAAGTCAAAGGATATGTATCTAATGCTACAACCTAGATGGGTGCTTTTAGGTCCTCTGAAGTACCTCCAACCGCTAGAGGAATGTCGAGGTGTTTTTCAATCCTCTCCATTCTCTGATCAAGATCTCTCAAATGCATATGCAAGTGTTCAAGAGAGTACATGATATCCATGTGGTTCTCATGCATCCAAGATAGTATGTCCCACTAAAAACTTCATCTGCTAGTAAAGGTCAACAATCTACATGTATTGGTTGGACCATCCCCTTGTGTTCTTTGTACCTAGGATCCACTTAGACCATTTCGCCAGAACCTTATTGTCTGAAAGAGTAATCCTATGAGAGGATGCTTCCCCCTCGGATCGAGAGAGTTTCCTAAACATTGGCTAGTGTAATATCTCAGTATCACGAGGCAAATTCTTCTAGCTTGTCTTGCATGAAAGTGTGACCTCTATGGGCCCATTCTTGGTAGTATGTGTTGGAATTCTAGTATAAAAGTGAATTCCTTAACATGATAATTACTTGTGAGCATTATTATGATTATTCTGAGTTTATTAATCTTCTTCTTCATCAAGCAATTACCATTAGAATGCCAGAAAATAAGACAAGAGACAAATGACACCAAAGATTAGGCTCCAAGCTAGGGAAAAAACCCACCAAGGGGGAAAACCCATAAATCCTTTCCTTATAGAGCCATAGAAAAATCCAAGTCAATACACTAGTATCCCAAGTGCCAAATCAGCCCTTCACTAGACAATGTTTTCCTTCATGAGTCTGTCCATTAATTTGACATCAAACCAACCTTGCATCACAGGTACCTTAGTCTTATAGTAGCTCATATATCATCACACGAATTGCACCGTAAAATATATCATATTTCACTGAAGATGACACTGTAGAAGTTCGCATATGTCACAGAGAAAGCACTACAGAAGCTCGCATATACCACAGAAGAGAGAAACACAGGAACTCACATCTGTCACAGAGAAAGAACCTCATAAGTTCACACATACCATAGAATATATGTGTCATGCCCAACATGTCTAACCACAGAGAGATGTCTCTTATTGACTCATCCAAATCACAGTGAAAGGTTTGAAATCCTTTTGCTAATGGTCTCTGAAAATCACCACAGAAGTCTCACAAAATTGTTTCCAAATGGAGGAGTCCTTATGCCAATATATAGTGGTTTGTTCATGTGAAAGGTCACGTCTTTTCAATATAGGCCGACCTGTCATCTAGGAGGGCCGAATTGGCTGCATGGACAACTACATACAATTTCAAAAATTAAAATTTATTTTTCTTTCAAATGTCCAAATGGGACATATTACAGAATCAATTTCTTTTTGTCAAATAAGAGAAATTTTCATGCAATTATGAAGATCGAAACTAGTTACAATTTCTAACAGTAAGGAGCCCATCTTCTAACACACTCTTGTTGGTGTGGCATGGGGAGTAGACCCACTAGTAGAAGGAATTGAAAAGGTGACCAAACATGACCCATATTATGAGAGGAGTAGGGATGTTTCCCCAAGTAACTAATACCTGGAAAAGAAGCTCCAAAAAACCCAAGACATAGAAAAACAATAGAAGAATTCACCAACCATGAATTCTCTGCCTAACATAAACTAGCAACTTTGCTAGTAAACCACTGAGATAAAAATCCCCTTAGAAATGGAAATCCTTCGGGCGAATAAGGAAACAACATCGCTCAAAGGTTGGGAGTGATAAGAGCATAAAATTAAAACAAAAACCAAGGTGGAGTGCCGAAGACACCACAAAACCACTTTTTGCAATAATCCAGGAGGTGGAAAAACAACAAAAGAACATGTTAGGGTCCTATAAATTCTAGGATCTCAAGGTGATTAAGTATTCTATATTTGTGATTTCATATTGTACATAAATTTCAATATTCAAATGATCTCCAGAAAAATAGAAAAAGAAAATGAAAAGAGGGTATGGTAGAAAAATAAATAAATAAATTATGAACTCCACAAAAGAAAAATAGAAAATAAGACTAAAAGTGCTGCAAGTCCAAGTGCCACTACTGATAAGTTAGATATTTTATTTCATTTTCAAATAAGGATTGTGTGAAAATTTTTCTTGAATGCCACAATGATTAAAATTCTATTCAGGTCATACAGTTTAATCATGACTGAACACATTTAAATTTCTATAGATTAGTGAATGAAGGTTTACCAAACAGTTTAAACTTGGTAAATCAATAGCTAGGAAGAAATAAAATTGAGTGAACAGTTTAATCTAAGCCAATGGTGAAATAAGTGATAGGATAAGGTAGATTTTCATAAAAGAAAATTGATTTGGATCTGCTAGCTTAAGTACACCCTGCAAAGCAAGAAGAGAAAATTTTAGCCTAGAAAAAGAATGGAATGCAAAAGGGTAGGTACAAACACTATGGTGGTTAGAGGAAAAACATGAATATTTATCCTAAAGTCAAAATTCAAGTATTATGTTCATGTGCAAAAGAAAAAGGCAAAGGATTAAAGTTTTATTCTAAAAGTTTAATATATCAATTAATTTTTGGTGTATTAACCCCCCCATTCCTAAATTTTATTACCCCGCCATACACTTCAACTATTCCCTACTATGTGTTGAATTGATTTTTGCCGACACCACCAAAATCCCCGTCACGTCACATTAACACTCCGCCACCTCTCCCCTCATCTGCGCCCACCTCCCAAGATCTAATGGCCCACAATGTATTTCATCTCCCCCCCTCACCGTCTGAACTTTACCATTGGTCGAGGGGGGGCTGAAATTGGCGATATTCAAAACCGTGCCTACCACTACGTGTCATCACTACATTATTTCGCACCCCCCTTAGGAAAAACTATTAACTGCCTGCCCCCCCTTTCGAAAACCAGTTTCTCCACCTCCCGAAACCACTCCTCTATCTGTTGCGCTCCTGCCACTCACCTCCCGCCACGTCATTTTCCCGTTGACTCTGCCAATCACATCCGCTCCCTCCAAAATTAAGTCATTAAGAAATCAATTCTATTAACCATTAATTCAACGGACCCACACCAACATTAACGGGGAAACCAGAGTGTTATATAATCCCTCCTTTTGATCATTAACCGATTACTGATTTTTTACATTGCCACTGTTATCGCTCTATTACATGTGTACCATTTCGAATTACAAACACTTCACCAGGCTGGGAACATTGCCCGCTTACTCAGTTCTAGGCTATTACCTTTGTTTTTGGCCACCAATTCCAAGTCCTCTCTGTGTACTTAAATCTGTAATCCAGTTTTCACCACTGTCCATAGCCTTATATGAGAATGCCTCCAAAAGACAAGGGACGAGAAGAACCTGTGAGTCCTCTGATCCACCCTCCCATTGATTTCCACCACATCCCTTTGGCAGACAGAGACTATAAGATCCATGAAACTCTCTGTGAATTTGACCTTTCTGAGATGTATTGTTGGCTTGAGGACAAATATATAGATAAATCGATGGCATTCAACTATGGGAATCCAATTTGCCACACTATATTTTTCCCCATACCCACAACACCCCATAATTTGTTAGCAGGTTTCATGCATGTTATTTGCTAAGCCAAAGAGCCATCATTGTCCCCACTAGAGAAATTTTGTTCATTATCACTCCTCAATCTATAGACCAGATGATGCAAGCCCCTACAGTAGATAATGCCACCCCCTTTTCCTATGAAGCACTTGTTGAATTGTACCAGAGATTGTATTTTGCCAAGAGGGCCAAAACCCTTGAGATTTTCTTAACAGAAAATGCCACATTACCAAAGAAAATCCCTCCCTATCCCTCCTCTATTTTCCCTGAGAGATCCAAAAAAATTATCATAGTCATCCCTTACCTCCTTGGCTATTACTCAGATCAGTGGGAAAATGAGGCCATCATAGGATTTATTTCCATTTTCTCTGTTGATTCCAAGCCCTCCATCATGGTTAACTTTAGCCAATTTCTTGTAGATTCTATTCATGAGAATTTTATCAAATTCAAGACTGAGGAGGTATTCAAGTATGCTTCCGTGTTAGTTTATATGTTCTTATATTTCCAGGGAGACAACATCGATCTTTCTTTACAAAAGCTGGATGAAGAAGGAAATCAGAAGTCATTCATCTTCTAGACTACACTAGTGATGAAGGAACAAAAAGAATACTCTTACAAATAGGTCATCGAGTTGTTTGTGCATCCAACAATCAGTCTCTTAGGCAGTAGGACAGAGCCAAGGATCAATGAGGAAATTAGAAAGGTTTTGCAACTATCAGACCAAGTCTAGACAGGGGATTGGTACCTCTATCAGAATTATACAAAATTGAGAATATTTGGGTGTGAGCTTGCACCTTACAAGTTGCCTAAATTCCTCCCAATGAGGACTTTTTCTCTGGAATACATAAGGAAATTGCTCAATATGGATGAGATCCACTTTGTAGTTGCTAAGAAGAAGTCCCAATGCAAAATTAAAACATAGATAGGGCCTTTCATTTGAAATAGCAGGGAAGCAGGGGAAAAATCATATAATCTACTTAAAGAGATTCAGTTCAGCCTTAGTTTCACCTAGTCATATGATCCATTGGGGGTCATTTCTAAGTTAAGAGTAGAAAACAAATTTACTGCTTATTTCCACATAGCCAGACCAGAGATAGAGAAGTATAAAAACTAGCTATAATGGTCTGAGAACACCCTACAAGAGGCTGAGGAGCAGCTAGTGTCATCCTCGACAGTACAGACTCCTACCATGCAGGAGAAAACAACAAAGAGATGCAAAGAAGAAGAGTCCCCTTCAGGGACTAAAATTTTTAGTGAAGGTTTCAAAATCATGTATAGGAATAAGGCCAAATTCAATTAAAAAATAAGCCTTGACAAGGATTCAGAGTAGGAGAATGTTATCACCACTAATGAGCCATTTGTTTCCTCATTAGTAGGTGATCAGACCACACTGTCTGCCAATACCTCCATGGCTCCAAAATATCAGCAATAGGTTATGCAGACCAACACATCTACCACGGGGGAGATAGGAAAAAGTATATTTGATATGTTTAAAGAGATTAAAGTGAGGAATGAGGCCTTGAAGATTAACACCTACAATCAGTTCTGGAAGCAAACTTCCAGTTCTCAAAGCAGGCTGTTGTCAGCATTTGATTAAGAAAAAGGAAAAATGCAGATGGCATTTCCAAGCACAGGTTCCCCAGTCCAAGGTAGCATCAGACTACAAGAAGACAACATTTGAATTTGATGTGAAAGACACACATCCCATTGACCAAATTGAGATGCACAAGCAAACTGGGGAAATGATTTTCGCCACTTTCACTAACACTGTTATGAGTTTGTCTAAATTTCAGGTTACATTAGCCAATGTTCAATCACAATTGAAGATGGAAAAAGTCTTTTCACTTTCCAAAGACACCAAGATCAAAACTTTGGAGGACTTGGTGATCAAATTTAGGTTATGACCCTACAAACATCAATGCTACAGAAGATCTTGTAAGGAAAAAGAATTTAGACATAGCAACATTAAGGAAGCAATTTAAGTTACCAGCTATAGAGGACCCTCTAGCCAAGGACATTGAAGAAATAGAGACACAAAAGGCAGACATGATGAAGCTCATCTTGGAGAAGAGTGCACAATTGAAGCAAATGGAGACAAAGATGGAAAATATGATTAAAGAAAAGGAGTAAGCTGCAAAAATGGTTGCTATCCCTTTGGAAGAATTCCCTATCATAGCCATTCCTATAGCCACATCTTCTACAACAAGCACAGGGCTATTGCAGATTACTTGGAAAATGCAGTGGAGAACATGTCTCTCCAGACAGAAGAGATCAAAATATTGCAGGCTCAAGTCAATCTTCTGCAAGATCATCAGACAAAGGATAATAATTGCATCAAAGCTATAGAGAGCTCAAAATCAGATAGAGGTATGGAAGAAGTCAGCAACTGAGTCCTCTATTGGCCACACACAGGCCCAGGTTAAAGAAATTATATGGAACAATATCATTGAAGAAATAGATGAAATCTAGCCATGTATATAGATTATATTTGAGCAGAAGAAATTGACAGAGAAAGCCAAGCAAACCATTTCCACTATCAATGTTGAATTAGGAGAAATGCCTGCCACAACCAACAACATCATAAAGTTCCTCAATCCAAAAAACAGATATGAGTTGGATGATTTGGGAGTAGATGACATAACATAAATGATCCTGGAAGTAAAGAAAGTTATAACAAAGAATAACTTGGTTGTATAGATGACAGAGAAATGTCACACTCTAGAGGTAGCAGTTAACAGGTTTTTCACTAGAATAGATGCATTGAACAAGAAAGGTCTGCCTTCTTTATTTGTGATCAATAAAAAATTGATGACCAGGGAAGATTACAAAAATAAGCTTCAAGACATTGCAAAGGATACAACTAAGTCTTCCCACATCAAATGTACTATGATAGGGAGAGATTTTTATGAAGCTATCAGCAACATGAGTTTTATCCAACATGAGATAAAACACATTTTTCCAGTAAAACCCACTTTTACTCGGTATACTAAGGTAGATGAGATCTACCGCAAGGTAACAAAAATTGCCATTCCAGATGAGGAGTGGTGGGATAAGTTTGTGAATTCCAGGATTAAAAAGACATGTTAGCTTCACCAATGCAACACCTGAATAGTGGCAACTCAACAACTATTCTCCTCCAAAGTAGTGCCATATGTCCAGATCATTTCACCAAATTCATTCATTTTGATCGCATTATTTCATTTCTGTTAGTTTGAAGTCAATAATAGAATTCCATGTCACTTAGGCATTAATTGTAATCTTTTTGTAAATCTTGTTTAAATACTTTATTCTGTCGAAGTATTGAGGGTTGGTCCTTGAACATTGTAACTCTTTCTATCAAGCACTCTACCTTTTTCACGTTGCTGGAACACCATTAATGAAAAGACTTTTCACAAGATACTTGTGTTATGAAATACTAGTGATGTTTTTCTTACTGTAATTGTGTTTTCATTATTATTCTTCTTATGTTATTCATCTAAAATCTAATTGTAAAACATGAGATGTGAAAAATAGGATACGTTTTTGAACACCTTATTTGGACTGCGTTTACAATCTATATGTTTTCTTCTGAAAGTTTGATTGAGAAATTCTTAAAAGCTTCTCAATCCCTACTGAATCACACCTTTTCTCCATTCCATAATTTAGTTTAAAAGATCCAGTAAATCTAGCTAGCTTGCCCTGTGATTACTCCTTTGAACTTTTGGTGCAGCATTCCAATTTTATTTGACTCCATAGCCCAATGGAAAGAAAGTGATTTGATCAGCTTAACCAACCAATCAACCAAACTCAAACAAACAACCAATCACAATCATAACTAGCCTAAAATCAACTTAAAAACCAAGTTAAATCATAAAGAGAGAGCCCTCTCTAAAGCTGGTAGGGCTACGTCCCATCTTCAAAAGTGGTTTGATGTTGTCTAATGTATTTAATCCCACGACCTCAAAAATACATAATGATAACGTAATGGTAACCATACTAGCGAAAAATACATTTTAATCCAAAACATTATTATTCCCTAGTTTAAAAATCAGTATTTCAGTAAGCAATTGTTATATCACTATGAAATACATGATTTGAGGTTGTTTTTGTAGATATCTGTTAGATTATAAATCATGATTTTGATTTTTGTGTGATGATTTTTCATAACCGTGGCTCCCAAAAGAATTTATATTAGATCTCGTTTTGATCCCAACCCTGCTAAAATTGTAAATGAACCTGAGAAACTAGTGAGGAAAAGAAGCTTTATTGAGAGTCAAGGTAGTAGTAATCCCTTGTCTAGATTCAATTCTCCTCTGGAAAATTCTCCTTTTTCAAGATCAAATTATCTTCCAGAGAAGTTTGAAACTTTATAGGACTTAGAATTTTATTTCCCTTTTCAGCAAAGTTTGTTTAGATCCAAGTCTGAGGCTTTCATAGATCACACTGTCATAGATAAAGCCATACTGCAACCGTATATCTCCCAAGCCCAAGACCTTGAATTAGATCTTGTTCTTGAACCTTTACAACAATTTTCCAAATTAAAAGGTTTGGTTTCAGTATTGGACCAAGCTATAGAAGAAGTTTTCATTCAACAATCTGTTGAATTCTTTGCTTTAACTTTTGCAACAGCCTCCTTGTCTAGTCAGTCATCTCAGTTTGTACATTTACAGCCTCCTAGTCCTACTCATTTTGTAGTTTCAATTTCCCCACCTCTGGTTTCTCAAACTACTATACCTATTATCCCTGTATCCAAACAACACCTCCACTAGGTCCATCCTGACCTCAATCTACCAGAACAATCGTGACAGGAAGGTATGCACCCTTGGTGTTACCAAGCCAGCTAAATGTTATGTCTGCATATTATCCATCCAAAATCGTGACCTTTGATAATACTAGTGCTTACACTACCCAACAACACGTAGATAGGATAAATGATTTGTTTGATCTAAAATAACTGGATGAGGTAGATGTTGAAATGATATTGTTTGCCTAGATCTTAGGAGGTGATGTGAAGAAGTGGTTTAGGGGTTTACCTGCAGGAAGTATAGCTAATCTTACTGATTTCCATCAAGATTTTTAAGCTAGATGGGACATCAAGAAGAACCCACTACAACTCCTAAACAAATATAAAAGGTTAAAAATAAAACCCAATGAAATTGTGGAAGAGTATTGTGAAAGATTCAATATTGTTTACAGTGCCATCCCACGAGACATCAAGCCCTCTCCTAGTCTAGCCTTGATTGTTTTTCCAGATGGTTTTGATGTAGATATGGAGTATCAAATTAGGGAAAGAGACCCGGAAACTTCGGAAGAAATGCAAGCAAATTCAATTAAACTTGAAGCCAACATCCTAGCCAGAAAAGCCAAATTGAAGTCCGAACGCAAAGTAACCATAAAAGAAGAACCTTCTACTTCTGTTGTTGACAATAAGATTGATAACCTAGTCAAAGTAGTGAATCAAATGATGCAAAGACTTAACCTTAATGAACAAAATAAAACAAGTCAAAACTAAAATGTTCAACAAAACAAAATCCAAATTTTTAGAAGAAATACTCCCCAAATTAAACAAAGAGAGCAAAAGGGACCGAGTCAGCAGATTCAGCCTCCTTTTTAGGAAAATTACACAGATGATGAGGGGAATATTGTGGAAGATTTGGATGATAACCAAATTAATTTATCAGGGGTAAATGAAGATGAAAAATGTTCCTCACTTAGGAGGAACAAGAGCTTTTTCTTATAGCCCAGACTGAAATGGATTCTGAAGAGTCAGAGGAATACAAACAAGGATTTGAAAATGCAATAATGGAGGTACATAGGCATTACAATATTATAAGTAAGAAAAATTAAGATACTGCAACTAAAAGAATGTTGAAAATCTTGTCAAAAAGGTCTCTGATTCTGATCGAAAGAAAACAATAGAAAATCCCCCTAAGAAAACCACAGAAACTCTTGGAAAGAAGCCTACATAACTTGTTATAAAAAAGGCAATTGATACTTCTTCTAGAAATATTCAAACTAGTCTACCTTATACCATCCAACAAACTAAACTGGCCACAAAACTAGTTGTTGATAAGTCTGATTTTTCAAATTTGCTTAAAAATAAAACATCGTTCAATATAGAAAATGAACTTTCAAAGTTGAAAATTTTTATCCTCTTCACTGAATTAGTCAACAAGAATGTATACATGACTTAGCTCCTGAAGGCATTAAACATAGGGGAGAAAATTGATGATGTAAATTTGAGTGATGATCAACCTGAGCTCCTATTTGGGCCCGAGGTAGAAGGCAAACCACAAGAAGGAGGAGTCCCTCCATTTTAAGTCAGTTTGAATATTCATGATAAAATACTTCATAATTCTATGCTAGATTTAGGTGCATCCCATAATTTAATGCCCAAAGTAGTCATGGAGAAGCTAGGACTAGACATCACTAGGCAATACAAAGATTTGTATTCCTTCGACTCTAGGAAAGTCAGGTGCCTAGGTCTCATCAAAGACCTATGTGTCACTTTATCCCAAATCACTGCTAAGAGTCTAGTGATGGATATAGTGGTTGCAGACATTCCCCCAAAGTATGGCATGTTGTTTTCACGCTCACGTGGAGAAAAATTACAAGGAACCCTGCAAATGGACATGACTTATGCCAGTATACCAGTGTTTGGTAAACATAGAACACTGTATAGGGAACCTTAATGAAATACATGTCAGCAGTCAAGATAAACCACATAAATACCCTCTTTACTCTGTTCATTCTGACCTAGACTCCTTCATTCTTTACAATGATGAGGGCATCGATGCACAAATTACTTAAGCAGAAAATGATATTGATGAAAAAAAAGGAAATCAGACTCTAATCGTGCAGCAAAACACTGATACTGAACCTTTTTGGAACATGAGCTTTGATGGCTCTTGTGACAAAGCAGGTTCAAGGGCAGGTGTTTGGGTGTCCAATTCAGGAGATAATCATGTATAAGGTCATTCCTATAAAGTCAATTTTCATTGCACCAATAATATAGTATAATATGAGGCACTTCTCTGAGGATTACAACTATTGGAGAAGTTAGGTGCTAAAAGAATTGTTGTTCAGGGAGATTCCGAATTAATTATTAAACAGATCAAGGGAGAATATGCTGCAAAACATCCTAGGTTGAGAAACTACAAGAATGTTGTCCTTGACTTTTTAAATTTTTTTAAAGAATATGACCTTTCTATCATTTCAAGGAATCACAATGTATTGGCTAATGGTTTATATTTTTTAGCTAGCACATGCCAAATGCCTCATCCAAACAAACAATATATAGTGGAGGTTAAACATCGTCTTGTTGTACCTGATAATATGAGACATTGGCAGGTATTTGGAAGTGGTAAGTAGATTGAAATTTTTTTGCAATCGAAGGAGGAGTATGAAGACAATATCATAGATTTAGAAAATGAAGAGGAAGATCAGATTATTAAATTTCCAGACTCTAAAGTAGAAAATCAGATTGTTGAATATGTTAGTGTAGTTTGATGATTCAGATGTAAATATAGATGTGCATAAATTAGAATTACATGAAATCGACCCAAAAAAAGAGGAATTTGAAGTACTTCAGCTTAAAGATAATGTTTTGCCAAGGGGTCTAGCTCCTTTAGAAGAGCTTTTTTATTTTAATGATGTAGCAAAAAACCCAAAAATGGAACCCATAGGGGAAGACATAGAAGAATGCAATATAAGTAGTGAAAATAATCCCAAAATGATAAAACTCTCAAAATCACTGCCTATTATCACAAAACAATGATATATAGCTCTTTTCAAAGAATTCACAGATGTCTTTGCTTGGAGCTATGAATATGTGAAAGCATATGACACCAGTATGATACAACACAAAATCCAAATCAAAGAAGATCAAAAACCATTCAAGAAAAAACTCCCTAGAATCAATCATGTCTTAATGCCTTTGGTTGAGAAAGAAGTAAAAAGGATGTATGATGCAAAAATTATACTTCCTATTAGATACTCTAAATGGGTGTCTAACATTGTCTAACGTTGTCCTTAATAGAAAGAAAACTGGAGAAATCAGACTGTGTATTGATTTCATAAATCCAAATAAGGTATCCCATAAAGACAACTACCCGTTACCTAAAATGCATCATATATTGCAAAAGGTAGTAGGGTCTAGTATGATTTCCTTATTAGATGGTTTCTCGGGTTATAACCAAGTCTTAGTGCACCTTGATGATTAGGATAAAAATGCCTTCACTACACCATGGGGCACTTTCATATATGTGAAAATGCCCTTTGGGTTAATGAATGTTGGAGCCACTTTCCAAAGGGCAATGGATATTGCCTTTGTTGATGAAATTGGCCATTTTATTGTGATTTATCTAGATGACATTAAATTCTATTCAAAAAATGATGAGGAACATTTAGCACATATGAGAAGAGTGTTTCAAAAATGTAGAAGGTTTGGCATCTCACTCAATCCTAAAAAGACATTGTTTGGCCTTGAGGAAGGAAAAATTCTTGATAACATTATTTCCAAGGATGGAATTAGGATTTATCCTAGTAGAATTGAAGCAATTATGAAAATCATTCATTCAATAAACATCAGAGAGCTTCAATCTTTTATTGGTAAAATAAATTTCCTAAGGAGATTAATTCCTAACCTGGTAGAACTTCTTAAAAACATATCAAGCATGTTTAAAAAGGACTTTGAAATCAAGTGGAGTATTGAGGCTAAACAATCATTTGACTTAGTTAAACAGGCATTAACCAAAGTGCCAGTATTAATCAACCCATATTTTACCAAAGATTTCATAATCTTCTCTTTTACTTCCGAACACATTATTACAGTAGTTTTACTGCAAAAAAATAGTGAAGGCTTTGAACAACATATTGCATTCTTTAGTAAAGATTTAAGAGATGCATCTTTGAAATACAATATTATGGAAAAACAGGCCTTTTCATTAGTTAAAGCATTAAAATATTTTAGTGTATATATTTTTCATTCCCATATTATTGCTTATATACCTAATGCAATGGTTAAGGATATTTTGACACAGAATGGACCTAATGGGAAGTGAGGAAAATCGATTGTTGTCATTTTGGGAATATGACTTAGAAATCAAGCCCACCAAGTTAATCAAAGGGCAAGAACTAGCCAAATTGATGGTTGAGTCAAATTTCCATGCATTAAACATTAACTTGATTGATTCATTTGATAATCAAGAGGAACAACCGACTCCACAAATTGATGAGGCATTTCTGAACTTAACTTGGTATGTAGACTTGCTTTAAGCTTTATTTAATTTAAATGCTCCTCCTGGTTTGAAAAAACAAAGGCAATATTTCTTAAGTTAAAAGCAGTTAAATTTTGCATTATAGACAATGTCTTGTATTGGAAAGATGCTAGGGGTATTTTACATAAATTCTTGTTGAAGGATCATGCAGATAAATTTATGTAGGAATTCCATGAAGGTGACTGTGGTGGACATCTTTATTGGAAAACCACTTCCAATAAAATCCTTATATCTGGTTTCTATTGGCCTACCCTTTTCCCTGACATTCACAAAACAAGTCACCTCATGCCATAAATGCCAGATTTTTTAGGCAAAAAGGAAATTGTTTCCCCCTCCATTAAAGCCTATCTCTGTTGAAAGCCCCTTCCAGAAATGGGTATTATATTTCATTAATGAAATATATTCCTCTTCCTCTGCCCAACACAAGTGGATTCTTACAGCCATTAATTACTTTACCAAGTGGAAAGAGGCCACCCCTTCCAGAAATTCCACTGATGTTGTCATTATTAAATTCCTTGAGACTAATATCCTCTCCATATTTGGCTGTCCTAGAAAACTCATTGATGATAATGTTGCAGCTTTCAAATCTAAAAAGATGGTTTAATTCTTCGATAAATGCCACATCACTTTGGGAAATTCAATAGCTTATTACCCTCAGGTTAATGGATTGGCTGATTTCTCAAACAAAAGTTTGGTAAACATCATCAACAAGTTGTTAGAGGAAAACAATTTTTTGAAACAAAAATTTGGTAAATGTACTTTGGGCTAACATGATTACTACTAAAAAATCAATTGGAATGTCACCATACCAATTGGTCTATGGGATGGATGCAGTTCTTCCATCCTCTTTAGGAGTTCTAGTCATGAACATCATTCAAGAAGTGCAAGATAAACCCAATGATGTACAAAGAAGGATTAATCAAACTATCTAGTTGCAGCAGTCTAGGGAGGAAGTATACCATAGGACCCAAGATATTCAAGAAAATGTTAAAAATATTTTTGATAGAAGAACAAAAGTTGATGACTTTAACATTGGGGACCAAGTTTTGAGATGGGATTCAAGGAGAGAAGGCAAGGGAAAACATGGAAAGTTTGATAATATTTGGAATGGGCCTTCTGTTGTTCATGCTTTAAGGGGAAATAATGCATTCTACCTTAAAGACCTTGATGGAGCAGAGATACCTGGAGGTCCTGTCAATGAGAGGATGTTGAAGCACTATATTTCCTAGCCTATAGATTTTCCTTTTATCATTGTAAATATCATAGTCTTTATGGTTTTGATTGGGTAACTTATTAATAAAGGTTGAAGCCCGCAATGAAGGCCCTAAGCCTGGATTGATGAGCTACCAATAGTATCCTAAACATCTAAGAAATTAGTGAAGACATTATAGAAATGGAGTACTCAAGGCTACTGATCTTATGTTCCTGACACTTCACTTGGAGAAGTGCCATCCTCAGCTAGAGCCACTAATAGGGTCCTATAAATTATATGATCTCAAGGTGATTAAGTATTTTGTATTTGTGATTTCATATTGTACACAAATTTCAATATTCAAATTGTTATAGCACCATTTATCACCCTTGGTATTTCTAATGCTTGGTTTATGGCCTAGGGCAACCCCTCCTTCCAGACTTGGTCCATAAAAATATTAAAAATAATGTTTTATTCCCTATATGCTACTTTTCCCTGAGATAAAAGCGTGTACACGTGGGTTATTCAATACCCAACCCACGTATATGCGTTAAAACACTTAAAAAATTAAAAATTCCTTAATTATGGGTGGAGTTCACAGGTTTTACCTGTTGATTACCTCCTATTGCCCATGGCCCAACTATTTCCAAACTGTTTCCCAACTAAAAAACTAATTGGGAGAAGTATAAATAGACTTCTATGGGAAGGCCTTAAGGAGGAGAAGAGATAGAGTTATTATACTAATACTATCCCTGACCGAGTCTGATGAATCCCTGTGCCTCATGCACTTCCCCAAGCTTCAGGAAACCCTTGTTTCCTTGATTATAGATATTCTCCCTCTTGCTTGAGATATCATGGTGTTGGTTATGGAAGAATATTGTTGAAGGTTGGGTTAGGATGAAGTCAGAGGATGGTTCTGCCTGGAGCCGGAAGAAGAAGACTCAGGTAAATTCTCTCCATGTTATTTACAGCTTACTGCAATAAAAGAAATGTTGTCTTGTTTTCGAAATTAACTTAGTTTATGCATAAAATTATGTTGTAATTCATGTATGAATGTTGTTTTGATGTATAACTGCTTCTTTTCTTATATCATATAAAGTCAAATTTCGTGAATATGCTTTACCTCTATACTGCTATGTATGTTCGAATTGAATGATTTTCAGGTCTGAAGAACATCAAGAGTTACAGAGGGTCTGAACCCTATGGGACCTACTCGAACGAAGGAAATATGGGTACAGTCGCTCTTTCGTAATTTGTTTATATGATCATTTTGCCTGAGTTGTATGAGTGTTTCATGTTGAAGTTTTGTTTTGCTCCATTGGGGTTCTAACCCAAAGCCTTAGGGTACTTATTCCCGTAACAGAATTGGTGACTACACTGGGCATAACAATCTTGTTATTCCTGGTTTGGGTTGTTCAGTGTCGATCAGAGCTTAGTCTTTGGTTTGCTTACTATTACATTCTTATTTGGTCTACTAGAGTCTCAGACCTTAAGTGTGATCTTTTTGATCTGGCTTTGTTTTTAATTTTCTTGCAAAGCTTTGTATATGCTTTTTACTTTGTTTACTATAGCGTGAACACGCTTGTTTTTGTGAAGATAACCCGTGTATACGTGAGTTTCCTTTATCAGAAGCACATGCACACGCCTCTATGCTTGAACACAGTCGCGTATACCATTTTTTGCATTGTTTTTCAAATCTCTATGCCTAGAAAGATTTGTTCCTTGGTTTGCTTAGTCTCTGAGTGGTCAATTTCTGTCTGAAGAATTTCATTATTCTGCAAGCTTACTGTTTCGAAGTCTCTTCCTCATTGAAAATATTTGGCATAGGTTTTCTTTTTGAGCAAGTTTGTAATTGGTTTTTTGGCACACAAGACTTTGTTTAGAAGTTCTTGATTGTTCTGGTCCTCTAGAACAGGATATTGTTTTCAATCTCAGTGTCAAGTTGGGTTTTTGATCTACTTACTTTGCTTTCCGTCATTTTGTGGCCTTATATATTTTCTTTCTTTTTGAAGTCTTTTTAACGAATTTGAAAGTATTTATTTCCTTGCTTCTTGGTCAGTTTGTCAAGCTCTTGACTACTGTTTGGGTTGTTTAGTACAAGTTGAAGCCTTTTTTCTCAAATTTTTGTTCATTTTCAAGTTTGTAACTTGCAAGGACTCCTTGTGCTCTTCTTTCGGTCTTTGAGTTTTGGTGGCATTTAGAGTGATTTCAAAAAGTTGTTTTGGTTGTTTCTTAAAAAAGAAAAGATCTCAAAAAAATATTGTTTTTGTTTTCTTTTTCCAAGTTTGATTTTGGTTTCTTTTGATTTTTGAAAGTGAATTGTGATCTTTTGCGATTTGTCCTTCTTTCTTGGAGAGAATTTTGTATTCAAGATTTGTTTCCTCTTAAATATTTAAGTTGGATCAATAATAGTTATAAACAATTGCTTTCATTTTTTAGAGTGATTTAGGATCTTGCATCTTCATTATACCTTGCATTAGGGTAGTTTGCATTGTTAAAGCATTAGTAGTCTTTTTAGTTTTTGCATGTGTGAAATGTGTTTCAAGAAAAGAAAAGAAAAACTATTTTGCTTTATAGAAGTTTCGTAGAACCCACATAGAGATCTCTTTTCATCGAAGAAAAAATGATTGCATTCATGTAGTTAGGTTTTCATTGATTTCTTTTGCGTCATACAAACACCATTGGTTTCACTTCCATCTATACCATTGACTTAAAAGAACAACCAGTAAAATCAACCGCTTAATTAATATAAACTAGAACTTTTTTATTGTCATCAGAATACACCAACAAGTTTACGCTTATTAGGGCCCTAGTTTAGGCGAGAGGAGAGTTAACTCTTCAAGGCCGCTCTAAATTACAAAACATAGAAGTTTGATTAATGAGTGAAATCCAATAGCGTTAGGGAGACCAAGAAAGCTCCATGACTGGGAGTAAACCACGAGGGTTAGTGAAGATAAGAACGAGAGATACCCCCTCTCTTACTTGTCGGATCCTACCTCACAACTGTTTTGCCCAGCTTTTGATATGAGTTGGTGACCATAGTTGCCTATCCTAGGAACCACACATGTGGCTGCGGAGGGGAATCCCATGGCACCTAAGGTTGACGTTGTATCACGTTCAACAGTACTTCTGGAGGGCACCCTTGCGAATCTTGGGGGCTTGCACCGGAAAAGGTTGTTGTCTGGAGGTTAGTGTAACTACCTCTGATACCTTCGCTAGTAGGCATGGGGCATAATCACCCCAGTCTATTTTCGGAAGGCCCTTGTTATTAAATTTCTTGTATTTTGGTGTCCGGTCCTAATCATCCGGAGCGGAAATACTTGAGAGTTGTTTGCTTGCTGATATCTTTAGGGAAATTTTAGTGAGTGTTTTGTGCTCCTAGTTGGCCTAGATTTATAATTTTTTTTTAGTCTTTCAGTAGATCTTTTAAATAATTCAAAGTGGTTGACTGACCATCTCGCCGGTCTAGGAGGCTTTGTGGGCTATCAACTACGAGTCCGGAGCCTTCACCTAGAAGGTGCAAGAGTGATCATTCCAATGGTTTTAAACCAATGGTAGTAGGCGCATCATAGATTGATCCTTCACTCGGGGGCATTATTTCACGAGATAGATCTAGTACCAATACAGATTTAGAGAGGAACACACCAGTTCTTTCTCGAGTACTCTTCCAGTTGGAAGATAGTATCAAAGTAGAAGAGCTTTCAGAGTCGGTTGTGGCTCTGAATTCTCCTCTCCCTCCTAACCATCCAAAAATTTTGTTATAAATTGTAACTTTGACTCGCAGGCCTTCGAGCCTAGGTTTACATACATCTATTCCTTCGATGACCACTTCTGGAAGCATAGCATCTATGATGAGTGTTGCGAGCATGCATACTCCCATATATGTACAAGGGGGAGGAACTATTTCCATCCCTTCTAATACTCCAAGCATGACTATATTTGGGTCTACTTCCATTCCGTCAATGAGTGGAAGTTCTCGAGCTACTGCATCCAGTTTTGGATTCTTCCCTTTTGGAATGCCATCTCAAGGTATTCCTTTAGTTCCTTTGAACATACCATCGACCGCCTCTACATCCATGATGAGTGGATTAGATTCTTTTTAGGGTTTCCCATTTGGAAGTGTTCATATACCACATTCCAATCTGACAGTAGGGTCAATGCCTTTTCCTTTTACAAGTCAAGGTAGTAACCCCTTCCAGAGTGGGACAAACCCTGCGGTTAGTGGGATAGGAGTTGGGAATCAATTTTTCAGCCAACAAGGGAATGTGTCGTATTCTTTGGTTAATTTGTTTCAAAGATTTCCCCCCTTTGCTAACACATGGAACCCTTATCAAGGGTTGTCAGCTCCTTTCAATAATTCGTTAGGGTTAACTTCATTGGTTACAGAGGATTTTCGACAGGAGTTGGTCAAACTCCAAAATTCGTTGAACCATAAGGATCACCTTTTGGTTTAGTAGGCTCTATGAGTTACTTCAGGCAACCTGGTGCCTTTCAAAATCCAAGTCATTATTTTCAGACCTTTGGGAATCCCATTCGCTCTAGATGGAATTCCCAAGGTCCCCCATGACTTCCTTTTCTAGTCATGCTTAATTTGCTAGACTTAACTAAATTGACAAATGATCCAATTAGGTACAATCCAACTTGGCCTCCGATCCCAACTAAACTTCCCTCAGATATTCCAAAGTTTGAAGGGAAGAGTGGTGAAGACCTGGGAGATCATGTGACCATGTTTCACTTATGGTGCTCATCCAACACCCTGATAGATGATTCGATCAGGTTGAGGTTATTTCAGTGCACCCTAACCAAAAATGTGGCCAAATGGTATATGGAGTTACCAAGGGGCACCTATACTTCTTTCGCTTATTTGGCTAATATCTTCTTGAACCATTTTCAGTTGCCTGTCTGCTACGAAGCTAGAATTGAACTTCTGGCTAACTTTCAGCAAGATGCAGCAACTCACATTTCGGATCATATCTAAGAATGGAGAAGGAGAAAAAGGCTTATCAAAGCCAAAATTCCACCAGAGTTCCTTCTCGAATGGTTTCTCAAATCATTACAACTTGAGATCTCAAAGGATGTTTCTCTTTGCGGTGTTTATTTGGATGAGCAGGCTATTTTTCGAGCCCAACAATTAGAATATATATATTCTTAGTCTAGGACTCTTCAGAAAATCCTACCTGATGCTCCTATATCTAAGGTAGATTTAGCCAAACCAAAGCCAGGCCCTCACGCCGATGGTATAGTTGGATCAATTGACGTGAATACTGTGAACCTTTTGAATCAATTGCATAAGCTATCTCTACAAACTACTTCTTCTAACCAGGCAACACTGTCTACACCTACACCTTCCCAACCTACCTCTATAAACGTCGTCTAGGCCTCTAACCCCAAAGGAAATCAACAATCTGATGGGAAGAGGAAGGGACGAGTAGGGGTGATTTTAGGGGCAAATGTTCGCCCTTTGGCGAAATTAAGGGGTTTTAAATTTTTAGTGAGAGAATATTTTGTATCATAGTACATTTTTACAAATCACCTCAAATACCCCACCTTATTTTAAGGGAGAGGGTAAAAAAGGTAAATTTAGCCCTTGAAATTAGGAGTTACAACCTTCCATTCGCCCATTTTCAAGAATAAGTTTTATTATCCATTCGCCCATTTTCAAGAATAGGTTTTATTTAAGTGAACCCTATGGGCCAAAGGCCCAAATACCATATTTATAAAAGAGGTATGGTAAATTAATAAAAATATAAATAAATGAGAGGTATGGTAAATAAATAAAGCATAATTAATAAAAATATAAATAAATGAGAGGTATGATAAATAAATAAAGCATTTTTTATATTTACTCCATAAGTCACCTTATATACATGCAAGGGTGTAAACAAATAAAAATATAAGTAAAGTGGAGGTATGGTAAATAATAAAACGTCTTTTTATACTTACTCAAAAGGTATGGTAAATAAATAAAAATATAAATAAACTAGACGAATGGCATGGTAAATAAAATAAAACATCTTTTTATATTTAGTCCATAACCCTCTTTCTATTTATGAAGGCTCAAGAAAGAGGTTTTGTTTAAGTGAATCCTATAGGCCAAATACCATATTTGTAAAAGAGGTATGGTAAATTAATAAAAATATAAATAAACGAGAGGTATGGTAAACAAATAAAACATCTTTTTATTTTTTTTATATTAATACCATGCAAAAAAACATTATTAACCCTAATATTAGTATTAATAAAAATAAAAATGGCACATGGTATTGACCCATGGTATTCACCAAAATGCCACATGGTATTGACCCATGGTATTCACCTGGAATGTAGCCTATTTAAATGGGGGAATTAAACCAGCGTAGATCCATCTTTACTCTAGATCTACTAA
>APFE030499346.1:0-27711 GCA_000404065.3 Pinus taeda | reverse complement strand
TATTCTTGAAAATGGGCGAATGGAAGATTGTAACTCCTAATTTCAAGGGCTAAATTTACCTTTTTTACCCTCTCCCTTGAAATAAGGTGGGCTATTTGAGGTGATTTGTAAAAATGTACTATGATACAAAATGTTCGCCCACTAAAAATTTAAAGCCCCTTAATTTCGCCAAAGGGCGAACATTCACCCCTAAAATTTTCTATGTCCAAATCTAAGAAGTCATTAGTTTTTGCGGAATTAATTTCAGAGCTGCCTTGTAAGGAAGCCATTGTTTATGAGGAAAATTTCCAAGACGAACATTTATTCCTCATTTCTTCACAAGATCCTTGGTATGGAGATATCATTATATATCTCCAAAGTTTGAAGTTCCCACCTACTTCCTCTAAATATGAGCGTTGAAAGTTACGTCACCTTGCCAAAAACTATGTTATCATTGGTGATATATTATATCGTCGAGGGGTTGACTCAATCCTTAGGCGTTGCTTAACTTTGGAAGAAGCGGAGTTTGTACTTAATGATTGCTGCAATGGAGCTTGTGGCAATCATCTATCAGGGCTTGTGACAACCCAGAAAATTTTGTGTGCAGGCTACTTTTGGCCTTCAATTTTCAAAGATTGTATTGAAATGGTCAAACGTTAACACCCTTGTCAAATTTATACTCGGAAAATGTGCACACCTCCAACTCCACTTTTTCCTGTTGTCACTATCGATCCATTTATGAAGTGGGGCATTGACTTCACTACTTGTAAGCCGCCTTCAGCGGTGAATCACAAGTACATCATTGTGGTCGTAGACTACTTTACGAAGTGGGCTGAGGCCATGCCTACTTACAAAAATGATAGTGCAACAAAAGCCTTGTTTCTCTTCAACCAGGTTATTTCATGATTTGGTATCCCAAGAGAGATTGTCACTGACCATGGTAGTCACTTCCAGAATCAACTGATGACCGAATTGGCTCTCAAGTTGGGCTTCCGGTAGGAGCATTTGTCTCCATATTATCCTTAGGCCAATGGGCAAGTTGAAGCCATGAATAAGTCCCTTAATACTATCCTACAAAGGAAAATTGACAAAAATCAATCCAATTGGCCCATAATGTTTTACCTGACACTCTGTGCATACCGAACCTCGGTGAAGATTGCCACCGATTTTACTCCTTTTCAATTAGTTTATGTGCTGGAATCTATTTTTCCTATTGAATGCGAAATTCTGTCCCTTAAGCTAGTTGTAGAACTTCTTCTAGAGACGTCTAGTCTCGAAGAACATCTCATTCATTTGGAACATCTTCATGAAGCAGCGTCGAGATGCCGCCATAATAAATGAAGCCCATAAGAAGAGAGTTAAAACTCAATATGATGAAGTTACCTGTCCTCTAGTTTTTTTTAAGGCAACCTTGTCTTAGTTTATGACCAAGACAAAGATGCCCTGGGGATAGGCAAATTCAAGTCTATGTGGTATGGTCCCTTTGTAGTCAAGCGATTTTTGGGGAAAGCGACCTATGAATTAATTGATTTTGAAGGGAACAAGTTGGTGGAGCCCTGAAATGGGCTCTACCTTAAGAAGTATTTTTATTAGGTTCTAGCTGAGAAATTGCTTGTTTGTATATATTGTATTTTTGTACATATTTGCCTGGAATTTTGTGATATCGAAATTTTTTGATCTACTTTGGCAGGTGTTTATGGATGATTCGATATATTTTGGATTCGCTGATGGTGCTAGTTGACACACTCGAAATCTTGCTTCCGTAGCTTGGGTGATTTATTATCTATCCGACTAGTTGATGGTGTCGAGGGGAGTATGTATTGGCCTTGCTTTGAATAACATTGCTAAATATACTGCTATTATTAATTTACTATCTGAAGCAATTTCTTATGGGATTGATTTATTGGTAGTTTATCTAGACTCACAGCTAGTAGTGTCACAGTTAAATAACATTTATCGTGTTCACAATCCTTATTTATATCACCAATTTTTTAGAGTGAGAATGTTGCAACAATCACTTATTTATATTACATATGTTCACATTCCACAATCTGAGAATTCATTAGTAGACTCTATTGCCAATCAAGCATTAGATTGGCATATTAATCATTCATCAAATTAAATAAACATCAAAAAATTTGAATTTGTATATATATCATAAAATCGCCTATATATAGATAAAGTTTTCAAGAAATAATATACAAAATTGGGATGAAATTCCCTCAAAATTTGGGTCCATGCCCATAATCATGTTCAGTCATACATTGGTCTGTCTATCAACCTGGCTCAGGATGAGTGGCTAAAAAGTTAACTACTAAATTGGCTACACGCCGAAGTGTGCAGATCAGTCCCATGGTACCCCTACCACTCAGCGTTGCATCTCCTCAGGTAGATCCTCTATGGCTATCATAGGTACCTAGTGAGTTAGTCTCACCAAGTTTCCCTGAACTGCATATAGGACCCTCGCTATCTCAGTTGTTGCCTCTTCGGCACCTCTTCCACGATGCCTGTGCCTCATAAATCCATCTGGTCTCATTGGACCCACATCTAGAACATGGTCATTTTGTCAGTATTTTGTCTCATCAAAAATATTTCTAAGTTCATTTCATATTAAAAAAAAATCTTAAAATCTCAAAAACGTACAAGAACTTTAAAAATTGTTACCTATGTCTCCCCATGATGCATTTGGTGGCAACACCAAGTCTAGATCTCCTCGGAAATCCATACCAACATACGGGTAGTCGTCGACTGGAATGATCTATTGGTCCCACTAGATGAAACAATCATCATCAAAAGTCATCCTAGGCATGTCGCCGCCTCCAAGGTGTTTCATCAAGTTAGCCCATCTGCCCATCCGAGGATCTTGAGGGCTGCTGATGGAGACAAATACTTTAGGATGTAGCCCAATTACCTTCTCGAAGAAGAATGAGCATAAGATAGTACCATATCCAAAATTCTTTGTTTGACCCTTCTGAATAGAGGTCAATTGGCTTTTCATGTTGGTCAGAAGAGGTGTGCACCATTTGAAAACTGTGGTAAGGCATTCCACTACCAGGCTCATGGACACTCGTGATGCCTAATTCAGTGAAGCTGATCCATTTACCCTTGCAATGGTAAATAACAGAATCCTCAGAGATAAACTTTCCACGTGCTTGATTGGAATCTGACTTCGAATCTTCTATGGGTGTCTAGGATAGTATATATGTACATAGTCTTCTATTGAAAGACTACTTCTTGTCCTGCCAGACGAATGCACAACCTCCCCTCTTCGGGAAAGACCTGTAATAAAGTAGATGTCTTCAACCTCAATTCGTAGAGGCATCTAGTCTATCATGAAGGCATCATCCTCTGCACTCTAGTAGTGGATCAACAGTTCGAGCAGGCGTGTGTTGGATTTCGTGTTTGGCATTTTGAAGAATTTCAGTAAGCCACAGCCTCTCAACGCGTCTAGTGCATTTTTTTCATTCATTACCTCATTGTCAATTGTGGTATGCTCTCTTTCTCTCCATGTGATGGTCATCCTTCAAAAAAATTGAGTTTCAATCGTTAGTTTTTGTGTTTAAACTTTAACTCCCGTACACGCGGGTTCCCTTTATACATAGTCACATGTAGGGCCATCGTATACACGGGTTGATCACATCCAACCCATGTGTACACAGAGTTGGATTTTTGGGCATAAATTCCCACGGTCAAAACTTTAGGAAAACTTACAAAAACTATCACAAGACATTACAAGCATGATTTGAGGGTCACCTAATAACTTTGGTGCGATTTGAACATTCCAATTGTTTAGAGGCAAGCTTTCTCCTTTTTGATCCACAAATCTTTGCTCCAAATAGAAATAAAAAACTGTGAGTCCAAAAGTCATAATATAACTTTGAAATTGCAAAATACTTTTTCAAAATTTGATTTTTGTCTGATGGATTTTTTGACCTGTGGGCTTGGATTGTCAAGAGTGGGTTGTTTTTTGGGGATATTTTGGAGACTTCTTTGAGATGTTATTTTGGTCCCATGATCACTGACCCATCATGGTAGGTATCGTTCACTCACTGGCATATAGGTTGGGAAAAACCATTTTTCCATTGCATCTTGCATACTAGCCTCCGTTCAACGATAAATTAGCCATAGGATCAACCCCATCGTGTCTTGCTTAGCATACCATGTTCACTCGCTGATTTTTAAATGATGATGTGATGGTAGAGCCATCCTTTACATGGGCATCTTAGTTAGAAACTCGCTGACATTGATTGCCCATGTTGTTATAATGAGTAGGCTCAGGAGTCCTCTTTAGTTCCGCCATGACTTGTGCGTTGAAGACACATTCTCTTTTCTTCTGTGTTGATTTCTGGCCTTATACCCTAGATGCTCCTTTGTGTTGAGTTGTACTGCTGCATTGCATTTTGACTATTTGCACCTTTTGGCCTTGAGCCGACTTCACTTGGACTCATGTTTAAGCAACTTATTTGACCCCGTCTTCTGCAAAATCAACCATGCAATCACTTAGCTTCTGCAACTTGACACATCCTTTGACCCATGGAAATAACATCCCTTTGAGTGTCCTTGACCAGTTTTGCCTCCCTGCATTAAGCATAAGAATGTTCCCATCTGAGGAACTAGATCATCTATTTCTCTGACCCTTGTTCTTTCCACTGTACTATAACATTCTTTTATTCTTTTTCCAGCTTAAAGAAAAAGACAAAAAAAATTATATATTCCAAAAAGAGCGGGAACAGGACAACATTTCAATATTTTGTTGGTAGCTAGAGTCAGTTGTGTCGCCCTTGAACAAAGCACTCACAAGAAAGTCTCTCCTCCATTTTGGGCGAGATTTAGTTTGACGTAGGTACACCTTAACCTTGTTATTGAGTCAGTACTCCTCCGATTGGTTACCTCTTCCAATCATATGGAGAGTTTGCTCATGCCTCCTATATGACAAACTTATACAGAATTATTATATGCTTTCATATAGTCATCATTGATTCGTGCTTTTATTCAAGGGAAGTAAGCCTGAGTCAGCCTCTCTGCGGTGTCTCTTGACCTATTTTTTCAGTCGGCCATCCCAGGTTGTTAGTGTTATGTTTTTCATCACATCAGTTATATTGGTCCTTTGCTCATACCAGTTTGAGAAGGTCTCCATTGACTTCTCGATGGCGAGTCTTGTCCTTATCGACGATGACATATTGCTATGAGGGCAGGCCTAGAGCCACACCCTGACCCTATTTCATTATTGATAGGTCACCATGTGCTCAGCATCGATCAGTATCATGGGTCTTTGACTGAGTGGTTTCCCTTATGTTCGACATCAACTTTCCATATCACACATTGGGATTCGTGCAGTGCCTTGGTTTCCATTTGACCCTATTAGTGGATTCCTCTCCTCTATGTCAACTTTCATTATTGGTTGGTTCAGAGGGTTTCTATTGTGCGCTAGCTACATCTTGTGTAAGCCAGAAACATGCTTTGGTTGGGTTACCACATCTTGTTCGTCCTATTCCTTCCACATTATTGGCCTATGGGTTACACTCGTGCTAGATTGATGAAAGATGCCTTAATTCCTTCCTTCTAGTGGATCTTTTCCTATCGACTACAGCTCATTTGCTTTGGGGCAAAGATATAGAGTCCATTTGGCAGTACCTTTGGGTTTGCAGTCATCAGTGGCAGATTCCTTCGCTATCGACAGTGGGAAACCATCATTGTCCCCTGATTGATAGATTCATCCAAGTGTTCGACTTCAACTCATTTATTCACACTTGTTAGATTGTAGTGGGTACCTTGACTCTCATTTTCATTATTGGTGAGTAGTCTCACATTTGTTAATGGTATACATCAATGACAGGTAATCAAACGATTTCTCATATGGTCGACCTTAGGTCATTTATTCCCATTGTGTAGAAATGTACCGCGACAATCGATGAAGACCTCGGGTTGCATTAGCATGTTTTGGTTCACTTGTTAGTTGCTCATATCACTGCTAGTTGAAACCATCCACCGTATATGTTGTAGTTCTTTACAGCAACAACTTACATGCTGGAATCCGATTTGTGATGTAGTATCATTTTATTCCATCATGTTCATTTGGTACTATTGGGATCAGTTTTTGACATCAGTGATCAGCTTCATCATTCAGCATCATTGATCGTCTTCTTATATGTGATATTCAGACATGTATTTTTTCGATCACAACTAGATGATCCATTATGTAGTTTCAGTTCTTTGTACTTGTATACATATTGGATCCACTTGTACTTGATATGCTTTACTTTCTCTGAGCATGGGTATCCCCGCCTCAAACAACATTTTTTTTTTTATCTCTTTTTGATGGCTTGGTAGGCTGAATTCTGGTGAAGTCCTTCTTAGTTTCGACAATATTATTTCCATACACTTAATACATTTCGGCCATCATGCACCCCTTCTAACCTCATATATTAGGGGGCATCTGTTATAGCACCATTTATCACCCTTGGTATTTATGATGCTTGGTTTATGGCCTAGGGCAACCCCTCCTTCTTGACTTGGTCCAAATATATTAAAAACAATGTTTTATTACATGTACACTACTTTTCCCTGAAATAAAAGTGTGTACACGTGGGTTAGTCAATACCAAACCCATGTATATGTGTTAAAACACTTAAAAAATTAAAAATTCCTTAATTATGGGTGGAGTTCATGTGTTTTACCTGTTGATTACCTCCTATTGCCTGTGGCCCAACTATGTCCCAACTAAAAAACTAATTGGGAGAAGTATAAATAGACTTTTATGGGAAGGCCTTAAGGAGGAGAAGAGATAGAGTTATTATACTGAGATTATCCTTGACTGAGTTTGATGAATCCTATTCCTCGTGCACTTCCCCAAGCTTCAGGAAACCCTTTTTTCCTTGATTATAGATATTCTCCCTCTTTCTTGAGATATCATGGTGTTGGTTATGTAAGAAGATTGTTGAAGGATGGGATAGGATGAATCATGAGGATGGTTCTGTTTGGAGCCGGAAGAAGAAGACTTAGTGGAATTCTCTCCATGTTATGTATAGCTTACTGCAATAAAATAAATGTTGTTTTGTTTCCAAAATTAACTTAGTTTATGCATCAAATTATGTTGTAATTCATGTATGAATGTTGTTTTGATGTATAACTGCTTCTTTGCTTATATGATATAAAGTCAAATTTCGTAAATATGCTTTACCTCTATACTGATATGTATGTTCAAATTGAATGATTTTTAGGTCTGAAGAACATCGGGAGTTGCAGAGGGTCTGAACCCTGCGGGACCTACTCGAACGAAGGAAATCCAGGTATGGTTGCTCTTATGTAGTTTGTTTATATAAGCATTTTGCTTGAGTTGTATGAGTATTTCTTGTTGTAGTCTACTTCTGCTCTGTTGGGGTTCTAACCCAAAGCCCTAGGGTACTTATTCCCGTAACACAAATGATCTCCAAAAAAAATAGAAAAAGAAAATGAAAAGAGGGTATGTTAGAAAAATAAATAAAAAAGAAGAAAATATGAACCCCACAAAAGAAAAATAGAAAATAAGACTAAAAGTGCTGCAAATCCAAGTGCCACTACTGATAAGTTATATCTTTTATTCCATTTTCAAATAAGGATTATGTGTAAATTGTTCTTGAATGCCACAATGATTTAAATGTTGTTCAGGTCATACAGTTTAATCACGACTAAACACATTTAAATTTCTGTTAAATAGATTAGTGAATGAAGGTTTACCAAATAGTTTAAACTTGGTAAATTAGTGGCTACGAAGAAATAAAATTGACTGAACAATTTAATTTGGGCCAATGGTGAAATAAGTGATAGGAAAAGGTATATTTTCATAAAAGAAAAATTATTTAGGTATGTTAGCTTAAGTGCACCCTCCAAAGCAAGAAGAGAAAATGTTAGCCTAGAAAAAGAATGGAATGCAAAAGGGTAGGTAGAAGCATTATGGTGGTTAGAGGAAAAACATGAAGATTTTATCCTAAAGTCAAAAGTTAAGTATTATTTAAATGTGCAGAAGAAAAAGGAAAAGGATTAAAGTTTTATTCTAAAAGTTTAATATATCAATTAATTTTTGGTGTATTAACCCCCCCTATTCCTAAGTTTTATTACCCCACCATACAATTCAACTATTCCCGACTATGTGTTCAATTCATTTATGCCGACCCCACCAAAAGCCCTATCACATCACATTAACACTCTGCCACCTCTCCCCTCATCTGCGCCCACCTCCCAAGATCTAATGGCCCACAATGTATCCCCCCCCCCTCACCATTTGAACTTTACCATCGGGGGGGTTCGAAATGGGTGTTATTTGAAACCACACCCGCTGTTACGTGTTAGCACTACATTATTTCGCACCCCCCTCAGGTGAAACTGTTAACCACCTCCCCCCCTAAAAATTCATTTCTCCACCTCCCGAAACCACTCCTTTATCCGTTGCGCTTCTGCCACTCACCTTCCGCCATGTCATTTTCCTGTTGAATCTGCCAATCACATCACTCCCTCCAAAATTAAGTCGTTAAGCAATCAATTTTCTTACCTATTAATTCAACGGATCCATGCCACCATCAAAATGAAAAACAAAGTGTTATATAATCCCTCCTTTTGATCATTAACTAGTTACTGAGTTTTTACATTCCCACTATTATCGCTCTGTTATAAGTGTACCATTTCGAATTATAAACACTCCACCAGGCTAGGAACATTGCCTGCTCACTCAGTTCTAAGCTATTACCTCTGTTTTTGTCTACCAATCCTAAGTCCTCTCTGTTTAATTAAATCTGTAATCCAGTTTTCACCACTATCCATAGACTTTTCCGAAGATGCCTCCAAAAGACAAGGGATGAGAGGAACCTGTGAGTCCTTTGATCCACCCTTCCGTTGATTTCCACCACATCCCTTTAGCAGACAAAGATTATAAGATCCATGGAACTCTCTATGAATTTGACCTTTTTGAGATGTATTTCTGGATCGAGGACAAATATATAGATAAATCCAATGGCATTCAACTGTGGGAATCCAATTTGCCTCACTATCTTTTTCCACATACCCACAGCACCCTATAATTTATTAGGAAGTGTCATGAATGTTATTTGCCAAGCCAAAGAGCCATCACTGCCCCCACTGGATAAATTTTGTTCACTATCACTCCTCAAGCTATAGACCAGATGATGCAAGCCCCTATAGTAGAGAATGCCACCCCCTTTTCCTATGAAGCACTTGTTGAATTGTACTAGAAATTAGATTTTGCTAAGAGGGCCAAAACCCTTGAGCTTTTCTTGATAGAAGATGCCCCATTGCCAAAGAAAAAACCTCCCTATCCCTCCTCTATTTTCCCTGAGAGAGCCAAGAAAATTATCAGAGTCATCTCTTACGTCCTTGGCTATTACTCAGATCAATGGGTAGATGAGGCCATCATAGGATTTCTTTCCATTTTCTCTGTCGATTCGAAGCCCTCCATCATGTTTAACTTAGTCAATTTCTTGCAAATTCTATTCATAAGCAGTTTATCAAATTCTTGATTGAGGAGGTATTCAAGTATGCTTCCATGTTAGTTTATATGTTCTTATATTTTCAAGGAGACAACATCAAGCTTTCTTTACAAAAGTTGGATGAAGAAGGAAATCAATAGTCAGTCATCTTTTGGACTACACTGGTGATGAAGGAACAAAAATAATACTCTTACAAATAGTTCATAGAGATGTTTTTGCATCCAACAATCAGTCTCTTAGGTAGCAGGACAAAGCCAAGGACCAGTGAGGAAATTAGAAAGGTTTTACAGCTATCAGACCAAGCCCAGATAGGGGATTGGTACCTCTATCATAATTATATAGAATTGAGAATATTAGGGTGTGATATTGCACCTTACAAGCTGCCTAAATTCCTCCCAATGAGGATTTTTTCTCTAGAGTACATAAGGCAAATGCTCAATGTGGATGAGATCCACTTTGTAGCTGCTAAGAAGAAGTCCCAATTCAAAATTAAAACACAGATAGGGCCTTTCATTTGCAACAATAGGGTAGCAAGGGAAGAAGGAGAGAAGCTACTAAAAGAGATGCAGTTCAACCTTAGTTTCACCTGGTCATATGATCCATTGGGGGTCATTTCTAAGTTAAGAGTAGAAAACAAATCTATTGCTTATTTTCACACAGCTAGACTAGAGATAGAGAAGTATAAAAACCAGCTAGAATGGACTGAGAACACCATACAAGAGGTCAAGGAGTAGCTGGTGTCATCCTCCATAGTACAGACTCCTACCACGTAGGAGAAAGCAACAAAGATAAGCAGAGAAGAAGAGTCCCCTTCAGGGACTGAAATTTTTAGTGAAGGTTTCAAAATCATGTATAGGAAGAAGGCCAAACTCAGTTCAAAACTAAGCCTCAGCAAGGATTCAGAGTAGGAGAATGTTATCACCACTAATGAGCCATTTGTTTCCTTAATAGTAGGTGATCAAACCACACTGTCTCCCACTACCTCCATGACTTCAAAATATTAGTAGCAGATTATGTAGACTATCACATCTACCACAGGGGAGACAAAAAAAAAGTATATTTGATATTTTTAAAAAGATTAAAGTGTGGAATGAGGCCTTGAAGATCAACACCTACAATCAGTTCTGGAACCAAACTTCCAATTCTCAAAGCAGGCTATTGTCAGCCTTTGATTCAAAGAAAGGAAAAATGCAATTGGCTTTTCTCCCAGCACAGGTTCCCTAGCCCAAGGCAGCATTAGACTACAAGAAGGCAACATTTGAATTTGATGTGAAAGACATACATCCCATTGACCAAATGGATATGCACAAGCAGACTGGGGAAATGATTTTCTCCACTGTCACTAACACTGCTATGAGTTTGTATAAATTGCAAGTTATATTAGCCAATGTTCAATCACAATTGAAGATGGAAAAAGTATCTACACTTTCCAAAGACACAAGGATCAAAAATTTGGAGGACTTGGTGATCAAAGTAGGTTATGACCCTGCAAACATCAATGATGCAGAAGAGCTTGTAAGGAAAAATAATTTAGATACAGAAGCATTAAGGAAGCAATTGAAGTTACCAGCTACAGAGGACCCTCTCGCCAAAAACATTGAAGAAACAGAGACACAAAAGGCAGACATGATGAAGATCATCATGGAGCAAAGTGCACAGTTGAAGCAAATGGAGACATAGATGGAAACGATGATTAAAGAAAAGGAGCAAGCTTCCCAAATGGTTGTTTGCCCTTTGGAAGCACTCCCTATCACAACCATTCCTACAACTACATCTTCTACAACAAGCACAAGGGTTGCTGCAGATCAGTTGGAAAATGCAGTGCAAAACATGTCTCTCCAGATAGAAGAGATCAAAATACTGTAGGCTCAAGTCAATATTCTACAAGATCATCAGAAAAGGAATGAGACTTTTCATGCATCAGAGCTATAGAGAGATCAAAATCAGATAGAGGTATGGAATAAGTTACTAATTGAGTCCTCTATTGGCCACACACTGGCCTAGGTTAAAGAAATTATGGAACAATATCATTGAAGAAATAGATGAAATCTGGCTTTATATCCAGATTATATTTGAGCAGAAGGAATTGATGGAGAAATCCAAGCAAACCATTTCCACTATCAATGTTGAATTAGGAAAAATGCCTGTCACATCCTACAACATCATAAAGTTCCTCAATTCCAAAAATAGATATGAGCTGGATGATATGGGAGTAGATGACAGAATAGAGATGATCATGGAATTAAAGAAAGTTCTAACAAAGAAGAATTTGGTTGTACAACTGACAAAGAAATGTCACACTCTAGAGGTAGCAGTTAACAGGTTTTTCACTAGAATAGATGCATTGAATAAGAAAGGTTTGCCTTCTTTATTTGTGATCAATGACAAATTGATGACCAGGGAAGATTATAAGAAGAAGCTTCAAGACATTGCAAAGGATACAACTAAGTCTTCCCATGTCAAAGGTACTATGATAGGGAGATCTTTTTATGAAGCTATCAACAACATGAGTTTTATCCAACATGAGATAAAACACATTTTTACAGTAAAACCCACTTTTGCTCGGTATACTGAGGTAGATGAGATCTACCGCAAGGTAAGAAAAATTACCATTCTAGATGAGGAGTGGTGGGATAAGTTGTGTGAATTCCAAGATTAAAAAGACAGGTCAGCTTCACCAACGCAACACCCGAATAGTGGCCACTCAACAACTGTTCTCCTCCAAAGCAGTGCCAGATGTCTAGATCATTTCACGAGATTCATTCCTTTTGAACGCATTATTTCATTTCTGTTAGTTCGAAGTAAATAATAGAATGCCATGTCACTAAGGCATTAATTGTAATCTTTTTGTACATTTTGTTTAGATACTTCATTCTGTCAAAGTAATGAGGGTTGGTCCCTGAACATTGTAACTCTTTTTATCAAGCATTGTACGTTTTTCACATTGCTGGAGCACCATTAATGAAAATACCTTTCATAGGATACTTGTGTTACGAAACACTGGCGATGTTTCTCCTACTGTAATTGTTTTTTCATTGTTATTCTTCTTATGTTATTCATCTGAAATCTAATTGTAAAACATGAGATGTGAAAAATAGGATATGTTTTTGAACACCTTATTTGGACTGCGTTTACAATCTGTATGTTTTCTTCTGAAAGTTTGATTGAGAAATTCTTAAATGCTTCTCAAACTTTGCTGAATCACACCTTTTCTCCATTCCACAATTTAATTTAAAAGATCTAGTAAATCTAGCTAGCTTTCCCTGTGATTACTCCTTTGAACTTTTGGTCCAGCATTCCAGTTTTATTTGACTCCATAGCCCGATTGAAAGAAAGTGATTTTATCAGATTAACCAACCAATCAACCAAACTCAAACAAACAACCAAGCACAATCATACCTAGCCTAAAATCAACTTAAAATCCAAGTTAAATCATAAAGATAGAACCCTCTCTAAAGCTGGCAGGGATAGATCCCATCTTCAAAAGTGGTTTGATATTGTCCAATGTAATTAATCCCACGACCTCAAAAATATAGAATGATAACAGAATCCATCAACCATAGATTACCCACCCAACAAAAACCAAAAACTTGGCCAATAAAACACCAAGATTACACTCCCCTTAGAAAAGGAAAGCCTATATGTATAAAAGGAAACAACATTTCTTGTAGGGGGAGACTTGGCATGAGTGTAAAGCTCAAACATAAACCAAGGTGGAGGGATAAAGTCACCACTCAAAGACTTGCCAAAAGATTAAAAAGGATATCCATGTCAAGAATAACACGGCGAGGAGCACATAGAGGGAAAACGTAATGACCGCCAACCTTGCCCAGACACCACACTGAGCACCTCACAGATATTCCAAAATGACTAATACAATATAAATCAAAGAATAAACACATTAATGTTGAATAACAACCAAAGCTACAACGCCTAGAGGAGGACACCAATCACAACCTGATGGAGTTCCAGTTGGGGAGTTGGCAACTCTATGCTGCAAGACCCTTCATGACCTCTATATGCTCCAAAATGATTCACCCTTGTCACTAGTGAGATTGCCTCTTCCTCCACCACCTTATTCTCTCTACTTGTATTTAGGGAGCCAACATTCCTTCACTGTGAATTTAACAGTTTGGGTGTCGTAATAACCATCGTTGTGATAACACAAATAAATAAAAAATTCCTTCCAACCACTTTCTATCATTGTCTCCTTCCCATCACAGCTAATTTCCTTTACAACTCATATGAAACTACATTTAACATCGTCAATGGTAGGTTTCCATGTTTCCTAGCTCATTTTCCAAGTGGGTTGGCAACATCTTTGCCCCCTCTGCCTTAATAGTCACCCCATCCGGGGCCATCTATTTGATATTATTATTTTTATTAAAAATATGTTAAATATGTAGTAATATTTTTAATTAAATTATAAAACATTATTTTGCTTTAATTAATTTAATTATTCATTAAACATTTAATATATTTAAACAAATTTTTCCTCGAAAAAAAATTTGAAATTTTATTTCATTGTAAGATGAGACAAAATTACATTCTTCATACACATCTCTGTGTATTCACAAATATTCAAAGGATTCAAAAATTTTGCAGCATGGTCGAAAAAAAAGAAAAAAAACCTTTGCTAATAGGGTTTTACATCCACCGTATGTTACAAAAAATGGTCAAAATTATGGCATATTACTTCACTCCAAAAAATTGACTCCCAAAAAGAGACAAAAATGATTTCCTAGGTAATTGTAAACAAAGACGTATTAAAATGTGAATTTTCAGTGAGAATTTGTTGGTTTGTTCTCTTCTATGAATGGTTTTTTACAGTACTCATATGAGGTGTCGCCTTGAAACTCCATAACCTGCCAATTATCCTACTCAAAATTTAAACCATCCTTTGAGAGTCGATCTTGCTGTAAGTTCCTTTCCCTATAGATATAAGAACATGCAAAGTTGTTAAAAAATGTTTTTAGTCTCAATAATTCCTCTACACTTGGAATAAGTAATATATTCTTCCACTATTGTGTTTCATTGGTCCAATTTATCACTAACATTATTAGAGAAATTTTGAGTTATAAAATAGGTCTCCTAAGAGAAATTATAAAATAATAGTGGAAATAATAAAATAATCTTAGATTACCTCATCAATTTTAGAGTTAAAAAAAAATAATAATTAATAATAAATAAATAAATAAATAAATATTATAATATATTATATATATATATATATATATATATTTATATATATATATATATTCAACTTATTCTTCCCAGATTTTTTACCCAAATTTTTTAGCAGGAACATTTGTTGGATGTGGAATTTAATTTCACATCCAAGGAGTGCCCATGTTGAATACTTTCAATGCAACCTACTACACAAAAATGAGAAATATATGAAAAAACGTGATTTCAATCATGTTTTTCATGTATTTCTCATTTTTTGTATAGTGGGCTCCATCAAAAGTATTCAACATAGGTACTCCTTGGATGCAAAATTAAATTTTGCATCCAATGAGTGCTCTCTCTTGAAATTTGAGTAAAACGGTAGGGAGATAAGTTGAGAAAATAGTTTTTTCATTTTTTCATCATTTTACCTTTTATTCCAAAAATGGTGAATCATCCCCCATGGTTGACATCATCATATTAAATTCTATTGCTTCTTATAAAGTTAATTTTGGTTGTACATTTTTGTTTAGACGACCATTTTTTACCTCAAAATTTCTCTAATGATTGAATCACTAAAAACTTGAATGTGTGCACATCTTTTTCTTTAGTGAAAATCAACATTTTTTTGTAGGCTAAGAGTTCTACTATGTTATTTGTTCCTATGCCAAAACCTATTTTTACTTTGGAAGAAATAATTCCTGGAAAGGTATAAAATAAAACCACCCCAACATTATTTATTGTACTCTTGTGATTCCCTCTCAAAATACACCCATGGTTTTGTCAATTAAACATTATTTATTATGATCATCATTTATTAAAATCAACATGAGATTAAAATAATAATAATAATAATATCAATCATCATATTTAGAATGTTATTTTTGTGTTTAAAAAACATTAAAAATAAAAGCTCTAAGATCATTATAATTTCAATGACGTAAGATCATATTAGAGAAATTTTGAGGCCAAAAATGGGCCTTTAAAGGAAAATGATAAAACAATAGTGGAAATAATAAAATAAGATTAGATTACCTCATCAAATTTTGGAGTGGAAAAAGGGAAAACTACTTTTTCAACTCATCTTCCTATGATTTTACTCAAATTTTGAGCAAGAGAACTCGTTGGATGTGGAATTTAATTTCACATCCAAGGAGTACCCATGTTGGATACTTTTGATGGATCCTGCTACACAAAAAAATGAACATGAAAAAATGTGACTGCAATCACATATTTAATGTATTTCTCATTTTTCATGTAGTGGGTTTCATCGAAAATATTCAATAGGGGTACTCATTGGATGCAAAATTATATTTTCCATCCAACAAGTTCTCCCACTCAAAATTTGACTAAACTGTAGGGAGATAAGTTGAAAATGCAAATTCAAAAAAATAGTTTTTTCATTTTTTTTTTATTTATTTTTTTTTTTTTTTACTAATTTACAAAAATAGTGAATATCCCCCATTTGGTTGAATCATCATCTCATCCTCATTCTATTGGTTCTTATTAAATGTTGATTTTGGTTTTACATTTCTTGTTTATGAGGCTCATTTTTTCCTCAAATTTCTTTAATTAGGGAACTTTTCAAATTAATTTTGATTTTTCAATTCATATTTTTTTTGAAATTAATTAAATTATTTAAAAAAATAATAATTCATTATATTTATATATATATATATACATATATATACATATACATATACATATACATATACATATACATATACATATACATATATATATCTTTTTATATTATTTAATTTATTGATTTTTTAAATATCTTAAATAAATTTTGAAAATGCATCTATGTTTTAATGAATATATTGGTTTGTGCTTTTATGTCGAAGGTGTTCTTTTAGACGACAAATCCCCACCAACCTTGTCATCTATCGAGGACCTCCCCAAAGCTCGCCACATGTATCTTACACTCAACCAATTAAAACCTTCCATGTTTCATCCAAAAATGTTGATCCTTGTTGACCTTTGCAAGAATGTCCTCGATACTACTCATCGCCTCCTAAGCATCAGAGCTCCTATTGTCACTACTTGTATTATACATTTTGATTTATTTTCATTATCCTCACAATCATCACCATCTTCAATGCAATTTTGTACTTATTATTCCAACTGTGTACCCCCATAAACCCATCAACTACGTCCATATCACCAACTTCAACGTCAACTTTGATCCCATCCTCAATTCCCTAGTTTGATGCAATATAAGGGTTGCTTTCTTGTGGGTCTTAATATCTCTCATGAATTCAAGATCACAAGACCTGAATGAGATAAGGAATGATGATCAATATCTCCTTTGTCTAATGAATTATTGATCTCAGTTTCAAATTCACAGCCAAGGATTTTAAGGCATCAAATGGAAATTACGAGAAATTAAAAGAGTTTCATTGGAAATTGTGTACATCAAAACATTCGATTGCTTATATTCTAATACTTGCATGAGAGAGGGAATCAAAATTCCATACATTGTTGAATATGGTCATTATGTTAACATCGAAAACTTTTCATTGGTGTAAATATATATGTTATCAATTGATTGAGAAGGTTGGATTTACAACGTCATCTTTATTATCAATCCATTTTGGAAAACAAAAAACTCATAGATCTAAAATAATGTGGAACATTATGTCTATAACTAAAGTCACAATACCGTTGTATTTGTTTCATTTACCTAAATGTGGTCACTTGATAAGCTAATAAACAAAGTTATATTTATTGTGTCTCTCCTCCTCTCTCTCTCTCTCTCTCTCTCTCTCTATATATATATATATATATATATATATATATAATATATATAATAATATATCACCAACTTCAACGTCAACTTTGATCCCATCCTCAATTCCCTAGTTTGATGTAAGAAAATATGAGAACCATAACTCTTTGGAAAAATTGCAAGGGAAAGAGGAAAAAAAATATATTATGGTGGGCTACACAAGTAGGGTGGTTGCATTTGTTAGGTTCACATCCATTAAACCACTACATAGTTGCAATTGTGGTAAAGGGAGGTCGTGAATAAAAACTTTTGAAGAAAGTGGGCACATTCATTCATTCATGAAGGGTGATTTAGTCATTCAGCAAAGGGGGGAGGGGGGGAATTCCTCACAAGAGTAAGAATAAGAAAATAAGACGTAGAGAGAGTTAGAAAATGATAATATATCACTATGGTGGTAGTCCAACTGAAGAAACCCAAGAGGGATTATTGGAAGAGAATCACAAAGCATTGACTTTCCTTAAGGATGGTCAGCCCACTAGGAAGCTTTTTGGATTGATGAACTTACTGGCCATGGGAGAAGCACATAGGTATTTGGGAGATTAATGAACTACCGAGTGCATCCATGGGGATGATAACATTAGTTCTTGTGTTCATCAATAAACTACCTGGAGGGATGGTCTGAAATTGATACCTGCAAGTAATCCCACTACAACCACTTGAATCTTGCTCTTCCTTGCTTGATCCTTGCTTCTTCTTGCTTTATTTTCCTTCCTTTTCCTTGTCTTCCCCAAAGCTAGGATGCTCCAATAATACTCTAAGTGTCCAAGAGTACAAGAGAGAGAGAATAGAGAGAAAGATCCAAAACTGAACTGTCAAAAAGGTTGTGAATTGATCCTCAAAATCCTTTTTATTAATGAGGCCTCTAATTTCTTCATTTTCCATTATTTTCCTTCATTTTCCTCCTCACATGCAACCTGTGACCTTTCACCTTCATTTTATCCTCATTTCCATTATTTTCATAAATAAAATTCCAATTAATGTTACTTTGCGTTTGGAAAGCCTTTGCCATTACCTTTGACAATTTCCTTAGCCATAATAAACTAAATCAACACCCACTCTAGGATGTTTTTCCCAACATTCAACTTGAAATATGTGTCCCATGACCTTGGTTATTATTTTTCCTTTATTAACTTTATTACATGTAATTTTGACCAAGGTTATTACATTGACTGAAGCCCCACTACTTAACTGGCCTTCCACTAGTTCCTTTGAAAATTGGAACTAGTTTAATTGAAAACAACGTGAGATAACTAACCTTGATTACTACGAATTAGAAATCACGCATGCTGAAATGAACTCTAACTCCTCCAAATCAAATTTACTAAGTAAACTGGGTGACACAAGCCATGTCACACAAGTTAACATCATCCAAGTTTTCTGCTGATGTGGAAATTCGAATTTCTCTCAATTTAATCAAGGCAAAATAAAATTGAGAATTTCTTGTTGCATTTTTCAACACTTCCTCTCAGCAAGAAAGGACTATCAACCAACCCTATCCTGCACTTGCTGAACTTGAACTTCCCTCTTGATAAGGCCTTTGTCAAAATTTCAACATATTGTTCGTCTATCAGAACATACTGCAACAACATTATCTTCCTCTACACATAATCCCACAAATGGTGATACTGAATATCTATATGCTTGAATCGATCATGAAAAACATGACTTTTAGAGAGCTTGATACAACTATGATTATCACAGTAGATCACAGTTGAATCCATCATCCAACAAAACAATCCGACAATTTTATTTATCATCCATATCACCTCATATGTTTCATGATTGGAAGCCATATATTTTTCTTTTGCTGAGTTGATTGCCACAGATCTTTGTTTCCTGCTATACCAAGAAATCGTTGTGGACCCAACACTAAAAATTCCACCTAATGTAATCTTTCGATCTGAGTGACTCCCCACCCAATGCGTATTTATGAAGCCACATAGCTTCACTCCCTCTGTCTATTTGTACCATAGTCCAAACTAGGTAGTGCCTCTAAGGTACTGTATAACATCCTTTGTTGCCTTCCAAAATAATTTGGTTGGCCTAACCATAGCTTGGCTCAGTTGGTTGAATACATAGCACATATTTAGTCGTGTATTCACAAAATACATTAGTGAACTCACCAACTGTCATTAAACAATAACATCCACTTCCTCACCTAAAGTGGAATCCTCTTTCCTCCAATTAGTCACTAGAGGTTTCTCCATGGGTTTGAAATTATCCATGTGTAACCTATAAAATATCTCGTTAGCATACTTTCCCTGAGAAACAAATAATTCCCCATCATCTTTCCATACTTCCAATCTAAGGAAGTAGTGCATGAGACCCATGTGCTTTATTTCAAAATCTCTTGCAAGTTCCACCTTAACAGATCTGATTAGCTCCTCATTGTTAGTTATAATTAATTCATCAACATATAAGACAATAATCGACAATTTACCTTGTACCAAATTATAATATAGGTTTGCATCTGCTTCACTTTTCGTGAAGCCAAAACTAGTGATATAGTTATCGATCCTAGTCTACTAAGCATAGGGTGTTTTCTTGAGACTGTACAATGCTCACTTGAGTCTACACACATGAGACTCTTTATCAACAGTATTGAAGCCCTCTGGTTGCTTGATATACAACTCCTCCTCAATATCTCCATTGAAGTATATTGTTTTTACATCCATTTAGTGAATATTCCACCCCATCTGTACCACCAAAGCAAGAATTGATCTAATGGATCGGTACCTTGCTACAGAAGTAGAGGTATTCTCATAGTCAATCCCCTCAAATTGAGAGTACACCTTAGCCACAAATTTGGACTTGTACTTTTATATGCTTTCCTTTGGTACATGTTTTATCTGGAACCCACAACTGATTTATCTGCTAGTCTTGGGACCACTTCCAAAAAAAAAATCTTTACAATGGATTCATATCCCTACACAATTGCATCAACACATATATGTTTCTCTATTGCTTCGTTGAAATAGGATGGCTAAGTCTCTACAAGCTTATTCATTAGAGCCATGTAGCTAGTGTACCGATCTAGTGACCTTCTCTACCTACGCTAATTTGAAGGAGCACCCAAATTCTCCCTCGCATCATACAAAAGTCTCTCAGCTTCCCTGGACCCTTTCCTTCCTTCCTTGGATGACTCTGTTTGAGTGGTTGTCTCCACTCTCTGCTCCTCAATTTGTGGCTACTCCACAACTTCTCGAGGCTCCTCCTTTTGATCTAAAATCTCTTCTTCTGGTGGGATTTGAAACTCCCTCCGAAGAGAGCATGGTATTGCTTTATCTTCATCAAATTTTAGATCCCTTCGCACAACTTTCATTATGAGGGATGAAAAGTACGCATGAGTTTTGGGGATTGTTTTATGTAACCCACAAATACACCCAATTTTTTTTTCGACTCTAGCTTCTTCCTTTCTTATTTGGAGACATGGAAATAAGCAAAGGCTCCACAAATCCTAAAGTGTGACACATCTAATTTTCTCCCCGAGAAAGCATCCTTTGATGTAATCATGCCCAAAATCTGATGAGGACTCTGGTTCTTCAAATAGACTGTTGTGTTGCATGCCTTAGTGCATAAATGCAAAGGTAGGCCTTGATCATGCAACATTGCCTTCGCGGCTATCACTATGCTAAGGTTATTTCTCTTATCCACTGCATTCCATTGTGGGTTGTGGGGTGTTGTTAACTCTCGTGGAATTCCTTCTTTTACACAAAAAATTTAAATTCATTTGACACGTACTCACCTCCATTATCACTCTTGAGAGCCTTCACCTTCTTTCCTGTTTCTTTCTCAACTAGTGCCTTGAATTCTATGAACTTGGAGAAAGTCTTGTCTTTCTTCTGCATGAAGAAGATCTAGGACTTCCATGAGAAGACATCAATGAAATGACAAAATATTTGTGCCTAGAAGTGGAGGCTATTGAGAAAGGTCCACAAAAATCCGAGTGGATCCTTTCTAGGACTGCGTGTGCTTCATTGTTCGGTTCATGGAATCTGGATTTTATGTACTTCTCCAAAGTATATCCTTTGCATACATCCTACTACTCAAGTTCTCCTTTAGGGAGACATGTGGTTTCCTATGCATGATCTTCAAAGAAACATGATACTAATGGCCAAGTATTCTATGCCAAAGTTCACTAACATTGCGGCTCTACACCTTCTCCACCTTTGTGCTCAATGCAGTACAGTCCTCAACACCTAGCTTGTAAAGTTTGTTCACACAAACCCTGGTCTACTTCACCTATCCTATGGCTATGTGTCTGCAAAATGTCTTTCCTTTACTAATTATCACATTAAAACCACAGTCTTCCAAAACTGCAATAGAGATGAGATTTTTCTTTAGGCCCAGAATGAACATAATATCCTTGAGCCTAAGGGGGGAGCCTAACTCCCTCTGAAAGGTGATTGTACCAATCTCGGTCATGTTGTACCTTCCATTGTTTCCTGTCTCGATGTGAATCTACAAATATTTCTCCTCCACGACACTAAAAAAAGTTTCTACACCTTGTCATGTGGAACAAAGCACCTGAGTCCAAGTACCGCACAATCCCCATCAATGTGTTGGCCATGTATGAAATGGGGGTAAAGTCAAGCTTGAACTATGAAGCTAAGGCTTCACCTACTGCTCCTCCTAGGGTCTTCTTTCTTTCCTTCTTATGTGGATACTTTGTGTCATATTGCTTGAATTCATGACAATGGAAGCATTTAATTTTGCACAAATCCCTCTTCTTTCCCCCTTGACTAGATTCTGGTTTGGTTTGGGATTTCTTCCCTTTTCCCTTCTTTTCCTTTCTAGCCAATGCAAATTTTTCCTCATCTTCGCCCTTGGATGAAGTCCCATATTTTTTATTCTTCCTTATTTCGTCTTGTACCAAATCAGACCATAAGTGATCCTAATTCGGTAGTTTCTCCCTCCCATTCACCAAATCTTGATAGTTATGCCATCTCTTGGAAAAGCCCAGAAGGGCTAGGATTACCAAATCATCTTCAAGAACAGTAACACCAACCTTGCACAGTTTATCATGACAATGTGTGAACCTGCTTAGATACTATGGTATAGTGTCATTCTTCCGCATCTTGATACTTCAAAGTTTATCCTTGAGTGTCAGCTTCTTGTGGTTACTACTATTCTCGAACAATTTTATCAATGCTTTCCAAATCATGATTGAATTTTCTTTTCCTTGGAGATTCGAGACAATATGATCCCATACTCCCTCTAATATTATTCTCGTCTCCTTGGCTATGTCTTTCTTCCACTGTGCAAGGTCTTGGAATATTTGTCTTGACATATTCAAACAATCCATTATCATCCTATGCCTCCACGTGGTCCTTCCATGCATCAAAATTTGAGGTGCCTTCCAAGGCATACTTTAGCCTTAGTCCATTGAAGGTCATCTTCTCAGCTCTTAAGAAATCCTGCTACACTAATCTTCAAAATCGAACCTCTAAGAAAAAACTTCGAATTTTCTGCTCTAATGTGAATCCATATCTAATATCATGTAGAAATTAGGTTGTATATTTGCAACTGCTCATGAAGTTTTAATCAAAATCATAGGAAATAAACCTACTCTAATACTCTATGGACATTAATTCACAATTTAGAACAAAAATCTCAGACATGCAAGAATAAATAACACACATGCAATAAGTATTTTTATTTGGGAAAGAAATCTACTAAAAACCCCAATGCCTATTTCCATTAATCAAATGAATAGAGATATATTACAGTTGTTTTGTTCAACTAAGCACACCCTACAAGTGCATAACCTATCTCTCTTCTCACTTAAGGCCTTTGACCCAGAATTCATCAAATTTTGTCTCTGCTTGAGCTCCTATTTCCTTGCGCTATTCTTTGAGGAATTAGGCCTCTATTATTTAGGAAATTCTTGAAATTGAATTGCACAATTCCTTAGGCTAATCATCTGACTACATGCAACACCGGTACACTCAAGACTAGTCTACAACTGATGTTACACTACCTTGGAATATCCACCTCAATTGGGTAACTAAAATTCTCTACATGCACTAGCTATTTTGAGTTGAATGATTAGTTAACTGGATGATCACTGAGTTTGACTGAAGTCCCACTACTTACTTGGCTTTTGACTAGTTCCTTCGAAAGTTGGAACTAGTTTAACTAAAAACAACCTGAGATAATTGACCTTTATTGCTACAAATTAGCAATCACACATGTTACAATGAACTCTAACTCCTCCAACTCAAATTTACTGAATAAACTTGGTGACACAAGGACTATCACACAAGTTAACATCATCCAAGTTTTTTGCCGATGTGGAAATTCAATTTTTTCTCAATTTAATCAAGGAAAAATCAAATTAGGATTTTCTTGCTGCATTTTCAACATTGATCGAGTGCTTAAAACACTCGATCGAGCATTTGAGATCAAATTTTGAATAGCTCGATCGAGGGTTTAATAAACCCTTGATCTAGCCCTCAATGTGGTTAAACAGAGGCTTGGTTGAGTTATAGGTTTGATCAAGGCAATAGATCGATCAAGCTATCATAATTATTTAAAAAAAAAAGACCCAAAAAAGCCAAAGCCTCTCAATATTAAATATATTATAAAATTGATTTATTCCAAAAAAAATCTTTTTTTATAAATATTCAAATATATTCCAAGTTCTAGTTTTCCTTAATTATAAATCCAAAATCTATTTTGTTTTACCAAAAAAAAAAGTAGTTATAATAATATATAGATAACTTTCTACAAAAGATTATAGCTTTTTTTTTTCAATTTTGAAATTCTTAAAAATGATAATTTGTTTATTGTTTCAATTTTAAATATGGCATACCTTTATGGTTAATAATATATATATCTATAGATACATCTTTTAAAATTTCAATAAAAATAAATCAAATTAAAATACATAAAGAGAAAACCAACAAACTAAATTAAACTATTTCTCACTTGCATTTATGAATTTTTCAACCTAAGTCAACTTGAAATATTTTCACAGTAAAATACAAAATTAAGCACTAATTATAAAATTATGTAGTAGATTACTCATCGATCATTAAAAACAAATCATATATTATATTTTTCTAATCATTACTTTAAATTTTTGTAAATTTTATAATATTATTATTTTAAAAATAATTTCTTACTCGTATTTAACTCTAGATTAATCAAATTCAAAATATGTTTTTCTTATTTTCAAAATATATATTACAAACCTAAGCTAGGAGTAAAAATCCAAATGAGGACAATATTGAGTGCAATCACATTTTACTAACTTTACTAACTACAAATATCATTGCATCCATTACAACTATATTTCTTATAACCTATAACTATTACAACTATATTAATTATTATTGTACTCCTTGAACAAGGAGATATTATGTATATATAATTTTAATAGATATGATTATGATCGAGAGAATAGTGGCTCATTGTTTATTAACCCTTGAGTGAATTTTGTAAAATATACATTTCAAGCAACATCAAATTCACATTTTTTATTTACACTTACTGAATTAAAAAATTATGATATTTATTAAGATCAAATTGATAAATTAGGTCATATCAAAAAATATTTTTTTAGTTACCAAATTATAAATAAATGAATATTATAATTTGAATTGAAAGTGAGATAGAAATATTACTAAAATGCTATAAATGTAATGATAAATTAATCCACAACATTATTAATTACCTATTCAAATATAATTAGTAATTAAATTTAGTTGTTGTTGTTGCTATTTTTTTTTTAAGCATCAAATACATACCATTTTAAAGTCCACATATCATTCTTGTTATTTACATAAATTTTAAAATTGATAATGATGAGAAAATTAAAAATGGAATCCAACTTTCACACTGGATCAAGTGTTCATTTTAATGCTAGAAACTTTTCCTAATGCAGAATATTCTTTTAGTGACCAAGTTCAATTTTGTTGAGAGTTGTAATATGAAAGGAGATTGTCAACTTGTTTTGTTTTATTTTATTTCAAATGAGAAAATTACAGTGTTGATACCTTGTATATGGAGTCTCACTTGCAAAATCCCTAGACATTCCTCTTCCTTTGAAATTGATGGCACTTTCAAGGCTCGATCAAGTGTTCATTTTAATGTTAGAAATTTTTCCAAAGTTGAATTTTCTTTCAATGACCAAATTCAGTTTTGTTGTGAGTTGTAATATGAAAGAAAATGGTAAATTCAATTTTGTTGTGAGTTGTAATATGAAAGGAAATGGTTAACTTGTTTTGTTTTATTTTATTTCAAATAAGAAAATTACAGTCTTGAGACCTTGTATACGGAGCCTCACTTGCACAAGCCTTAGGCATTCCTCCTCCTTTTAAATTGATGGCACTTTCCAAAGACACAACTTCAAGTTTTGTTGAGCAAAAGCCTTGTTATAATTAAAGACATGCACCTAGTGGTGTTCTTAGTGGTGCATGCTTAGAATCTCACCGCTAGTAACGAATTCCAACTCACTATATTTGTTTGGAAGCACTAGTAAACTAAAGCTCTAAAATTCTTGACAATGAGACACTAATGTCATCGAACTCCCTGCTTGCAAATGCTTCTATAACCATTTTTCTCTCACCAAGAGAAAATTGTATAACACCTCCCTACATATAAGCCTTTTTCACTACCAGCTCACGCCCAAACGGTGGAGGATAGAGTAGAGGTTGGTGGCCATTTCTCACTATCTATATAGGCTCTTGCTTGGCCATATTCATGTTTAAACAAGAAGAAAAAGGAGCCACTAGTCAGGAAGAATGCTTGCGCTTTGTCAAAGTCAGAAACCCTAAGGAGGTGAAGAGAAACGAGCCACCAAACATTAAATGAAGTGTTTTTATATAGATTATTTTAATTATTATTAAAATTTGGGTGGGGTATGGGCTAACCACTTAGACCTCATGCAAGACCATGCATGCATGTAGGTGCATGTGCCTCATATCTTGTCAATTATACTTTTGTGTAATTAATTTTGTTAATTTATGTAATTTTGTTTGAATGGATGCATTTAATATAAGTTAAGTTAATTTATTTTATTTTATTGTTATTTTAATTCTTATTATTTATTTTAATTAAATTATATTTTTTATATAATAAGAAATTAAATATAATGTTAAAAGTTCAATAGGTTAGTAATTTTACACAAATTGTGGGTAGGATATGCCCTCTCCACCTTGTGGATGGGCATCATTGTGGTTGTCGAATCAAAGTAGCAGAACATGGGATTAAGCGATGGTTTTGTGAACAAATCAAGAGACGTGATTCTGATACCAGCAATGTGACTAGTTCCTCAGTGTTCTTTATCAGTTTTGGCAGAGGCGTTTAATGATTCCCCAAAAACTTGAAAATTGTGGGGCAGTGCATTCCTCTTCATGTCCATTGGTGCACTGAAAATAAGCAGCTTGTCAATGGGCATTAAATGAGTGGGGGTTGTATATGCTCACTGTTGGATTTGGCCCGCCAAATCCAACAGTGGGCATATACAACCCCCACTCATTTAATGCCCATCGGAAAGTTGTATATTTTTTGCATCCATGGGTATGGATAACATGGTAAATTTTAGGGGTGAAATTTAGCCCAATGGCGGAATTTAAGGGGTTTTTCATTTTAGAGAGGCCAAATTTTTATAAAAAACCCAGTTCATATATTTAGCCCAACTTTTATTTAAAAAAATAATTATTTTTTTCATTTTAGCCCAAAAAAAAGGGCCTATAAACTATGAAAATACTCATTTGACCCGATTAGCCTGGTTTGAGAGGTGGTTTGGGAAGTTGTATTTGATCACAATAACTAAAAATATAAATAAAGTGGAGGTATGCTAAATAAATAAAGCCTCTTTTTATAGTTACTCCAAAGGTATGGTAAATAAATAAAAATATAAATAAACTAGAGGTATGGTAAATAAATAAAACCTCTTTTTATATTTAGTCCATAACCCTCTTTCTATTTAAGAAGACTCAAAAACGATGTTTCATTTAAGTGAATCCTATGGGCCAAATACCATATTTATAAAGAGGTATGGTAAATTAATAAAAATATAAATAAACAAGAGGTATGGTAAATAAATAAAATATTTTTTTTATATTTACTCCATATGTCACCTTATATTTATGAACACGCAAGCGTGAAAATAAATAAAAATATAAATAAAGTGGAGGTATGGTAAATAAATAAAACCTCTTTTTATATTTAGTCCATAACCCTCTTTCTATTTAAGAAGACTCAAAAACGATGTTTCATTTAAGTGAATCCTATGGGCCAAATACCATATTTATAAAGAGGTATGGTAAATTAATAAAAATATAAATA
>APFE030499345.1:62384-76303 GCA_000404065.3 Pinus taeda | reverse complement strand
GATGTTGTGCGTTAGGTTCCAAAGCGTTTTTATGTTCATTGAGGTTTATTTTACAGTTGATCTTTCTTAAGAAGTTTGTCTTTCAAGGTTCACCGCATGATGTAGATGTACAACTCCTAAATATGCAATCTAAATGATAAAAAGTCATTTGTTTTCTTTGAGAAATGAAAATCCTAGCTACTAAGGAAAGAAGAGTAAGATTCTTTCAACATAGAGCAGAGAGCACACATTAAATGCACTTTTCCTAAATCAATTTCCACATGCAGTTTAAATTCAAATGCACATGCATGTATTTGTTTTTCCGTTTCCTTAATGTGAGAATGCCAAAAAGAAAACTAAGTACAGATCTGAACTACTTTTCCTCAAAGTGACACTTTAGCAATTTCTTTTCAAAAATGAAAGGAAGACTAAGACGACACTTTCACTTTCGAATGGAAAACTGCTTTCGACACTTCAAAGAATTGACAATTCAAATCAAATACAATGGCAAAAGTACAATCGAATATCTAAAAGAGAAAGACTTTACGACACTCTTTTTCTTGACAGAAAACGACAATTGTGACACTTTTGAATCAAAAGACGACAATTCAATTAAGCTACTTTTCGCAAAGGGGAACTGTAAATGATGAAAAATACATAAAAAAACATTTAAAATTTCTTATCAATGGAGGCTGAATAATGTAAAGGAAGAAGGCTTCAACAATGATATACTTATCATAGGCAACAAAACTACTGAATAAAGATGAAAACAATGAAGAAAAAACCAAAATCTGGAGAGAGAAACAGTCTCATTCAATCATCGCACCTGTCCTTAAGGGAAACAAGGATGCATCTCACCTGCAGCACACGGGAGGTACGATGCATCCAGACTTCTAATGAGAGACAGTGCAATGGTCCAGGGACAATCCTGAGCTTGGTTTTCACCCACAGTTTGCAGCGAAGTTCAGGTATTTAGGCCGAGCTTGTGATAGACAGTAAACACAAAGTATAGAGGTATGATCTAATGAGGTTATCGAGCTACCATAAGGGCACTTAGGATGTTTGAAAGTCAGATGTTCAGTTCACAAACCAACCTGGAGATTGACTGAAGCGACGTTGATCTTGTTTGCAGTTGCATAGCGAAAGCAATTCGAAGGCTAGCTGGCTTAACTTAAGGCTCCATCTATAGTTTATAAAGCGAAAAACAGTAACGAACAAACAAACTATTCACTCCCCAGTGGAGTCGCCATTTTTTTCCGGGAAAAATAGTGTCTATTCAGATCTTCTAGTCCCACTAAGATGGGTAGCTATCTTAGAAACAAACAATTCAAAGTAACTTGTGTTTTCCTTTATGGGAGATATATGAGAGAGAAGCAGAGAGCACAAACCTTAGTCTTTCACTTGGATCCTTGCTTGTTTCCTCTCTCCTTTGATAGAGCTTCAACACTCCTTTCTCACTTGTCTCGCTTCAAAGAACACCTGTAGAGTCAAAGCAACAAAATACCATCTAAGCATAGAGATCTACGATACCATAAACAATGTAGAATCTGATGTACATTAACCATACAAATGCATACACAAATAAAAGATTCAGGAGTAAGCAAGCATATGGAGGAAAACTCAAATAGCTTTATTGATAGAAGTAGAAGAGAGGATTACAACCCAGCTGTCCGATCCAGCTCCATCCTCCCAGCATGAAAGCCTTGTTTACCTCATGAAAAGCTAGATCATCCAACAATACAATGTTTCATTGAGAAACCAACAACACTTCCTTACAAAAAACAAAATTCCAGCCTCTGGATCTCTAGGATGAGGGATCCATATATAGATATTTGCAGGGGGGTGAGTTAGCTTTTGGGATTTTGATTAGTGTCATTTCACTGATAGTTCTTGGTTCCACTTGGAGATTTCATGATCTCTTACTCATCCTTGGGAAAATTCAGAGAGGCAAGTGTCATATGAGCAGTTTCTAGAAGATTCTCTGAGTTTCCACCTAGCTAACTACCTTTGCCATTTGCTGCTCTCGCTCATCACACCCTACAAAAGGGATTTTCAGTATGCATCACACCCCTTGTGTGTAACAGGTGAGATGCATCACACCCTTAGCATGGAGTAGTCTGTATGGTCCAGTTTTGACCAGTTCTGAGCAATTTTTCAGGAAACACTTCTGGGAAATGATGTAATCAGTTGACCTTGATCCTTTAGGGTTTTAAACAAAACTTTTAGGGGTTTGAGAGCCCTTGGTTTATTGACATATGTGATTGGGGTTACAGTGACCAAATATGTCTATAACAATGGGGGTGCTAAGAGAAATGAGGGCAGCTGTTGCCTCTCTCTTAGTGGGTTCTGGAGACACCCTAGGTGACTCCTCCTTGTCTTTTGCCCCCTATTTCCCATTTCTCTCTTCACCTATATCTTTCCTTTATTCCCCCTCTTGTATATCCTCATCTTCTTTATCGGTTTCCTCCTTAACATCCTCCTCTGTTTCTTCATATTCCTTCTTCTCTTTCTCCTCTTCTTCTTCATCTTCCTCATTTTCTTCTATTTCCTTGGTGCTTGTGTCTATCAGTGATTGCAACAAGAAGTATGGTATGCTGAGCCTGTGGTGAGAGGGTGTTTCTGCTCCAAATCTCAACTATTCAAAAAGCCTAAAATGATAGCCATAGACCACACTATACCTACTCTCACATGATATGTATTTGATAAGTTGGTAGCTCACCTGATTCCAAGGATATAACAGACTTTCTCTCCTTATTCCATTCTTGTCCTCAATGGGTTCCTCACCTTCTAAAAAGAATTTCCTTTTGGAAATCTAGCTATCTCCTTTGTCTTCCTTCCTCCATGGTACTCCTAGGGGAAGTGTGGTAACTTTGCTGATGAGTTCAGGGGTGAGTTCTATGGAAAGACCTCTTACCATGACAATGGCATGGACTCTGGTAAGTGGAATGAGGGAGAGAGAAAAATCTCGGGCTACCTCATCATCATACCCCCTTAATTTTTTGAAAAATCCCATTCAATTATGCCTTGTGAAGATTTCTAGTACCTGAGGGTGTTGTTGGATTCTCATAGTGTTAATGGGATCCCTTCTATTAAACCCTCCCATCATCTTGGTTGGTGAGGTTTGAGGAGATGAGATGGTTGATACAATTTTCAAATGCAGAAGTAAAAAACTGAAATGCTTGTGTGGACAATTCTCTTGCACAACTGCCAAATTCACTCAAACTAGAGGATTTTCTATTCAATTTACTTGGAAAGAAGGATGTAATTATAGAGCCTACCTCTTCATAGTGTTTGTTGTGGCCCACCCTTGTGTTTTCTCCTCTGAAACTCCTCTCGGCCTATCCTGTAGACTGTGTCTATGTATCCTGTAGGAATCCTATGTGCAATCCTATATGATTTCCTATGCAATCCTGTAGGAATTCCTGCGCAGAAAAGTGATGGAGTTTTCCTTTATGTAGGTTGCCTGGGTATGAGAGTGACTTTTGAAAGTGAGCCTCGAGGAAATGAATGCTCGAATGCATGGGGATAATGATTATTTCCTCTTATGGTCATTTGGGGTGAGGTGGTGTGCTGGTAGTCGAGGTACAATTTCCATTTTTGGACCATTGGTCCCCACTACCACCTCATTATTCCCCAATCCTCGTAATAAATTCCCACTTCATGCTTTTGTAGCCTTAGCTGCTTTTGTCCTTCCCCTTCTGTTTTTGAGTTGACTGCTACCACGTGTGAGAGGACAATTTCTTTTGCCTTTGTTGACTGATTGAAGGTGGCCAAGTTAACTGGCCACCTTTCGCTTATAAACAAACTTACTCGTAACCTTTACATATTTTGACTACATTATGCACATGAGAGAGTGAGCGGGATACTTGCTTGTGGTGCTAATACCTTGTTGTAGTTGTTAAAGATCGGATGTGCTTGTTGTGTGTATTGGCTGCATGCTATTCCTCTTCCTTTTGTTGTTGTTGTTGTTCTCTGATGATTCTTTTGTTGTGCAGGTATATGGTGTTGAAGATGATGGTGGTGGTGCTGCTTTAGAGTTCCTTATGCTCTTGGATCATCGTGCTTGAAGCTTGCTGTTCACATGATTTGTATTCTGTGGGATAGGCTGCGATAGGATTTCCTGTAGCTGCTTCTCCCTCAGAATTCTTAATCATACATTCTGTTGGGATTTGAGGATGGCGACATGGATGGAGAGGGAGACTAGGAGTGTGGAGAATGAGGAATACTCAGGTGATTCTCCCTATAGCTCTATGTTTCCTTGTTTTTCAAAGACTGCAATTTTTTTTAACTGATATTTTTTCAAAGGTGAATGCAGGGGTGATGAAGGTGGACATAGGTATGGTAATGGAATGATGATGTAGGGGTGCTATTTTATCGACATAGCAGGTCATTTTATTTCCCTAAGGTCGATTCCTATAGGATTTCTGGGTCACTGTGATTCCTATGTGATCATCCTTTAGGTTTTCAGGGGATCCTGTAGGTTTATAGGGGATCTTGTAGAAAACACAGTCCCCTTGTAAACTGAAGGAAAGGAGTGAAAAAAATTGAAAGAAATGGTAGAGTGATGAATGATAATGAGTGGAAAAATAAAAATGTGAGTGAAATAGGTCTCTTTGTGATCCTCCTTTGCTCTTTGATCATCCTTCTTGCTAACCTGCAAAATAGAATTTTTCATGATTTTCTCTTTCCTTTTTTTGGAAAACAACTAGGCTACCTCTGAGAGGTTTTCATCCTAGATATTTGCCCTCGGTGCCTCAAGAGAGGTTTTCACCCAGGGATCTTTTTGTTCTCATTTGTTATTTTTTTCTTTTTTATTGACACCATTGGGCCTCCGTAAGATGTTTTCAACCTGGTAGTGGGACTCAAGTGCCTCATGGAGGTTTTCACCTGAGTCCTTATTTTTTTTCTCAGTGATTTGATGAGGTAGGAGTTGAAACTTGCTCCATTACGATCACTGTTTTATTGATACCATCAGTGAACTCTTGTTTTGACGATGGTCTCTTATAAATTTTCAATCTGTGTCCATTAACAAGTAAGGGAATGGCCTCTTCATCTATGGTTCTGATATGTACTGAACCATTATCATGGAATTTTTCTACAACATAAGGTCATAGCCATCTTGTCCTTAACTTGCCCTTGAAGTCTTTATACCTAGAATCATATAACAAAGCTCAATCACCTTCTTGAAATTTATTTTTCTTGAGGTTCTTATCATGCCAGATCTTCCTCTAAAGTTGAATTACCTCTATATGTAGGAGGGCCTACATTCTGAACTCATCTAAACCATTCAACTAGAGCAATCTCTATTTTTGTGCACTACTGAGATCTAGATCTAGTTGGGCTACCATCCTTAATGTGTTAAACTCAAATTCAATGGACAACAGGGCCTTTTTACCATAGACCAGCTCATCGGGTGTGAATCTAGTGGTGGTCTTCCAGGTGGTATTATAGGCCCAAGTGGCCTCATCTAGTCTATATGCCCAATCCTTCATGTTGCTGCTTACCACTATGGTCAAGATTCCCTCCAACGCTCTATTAGTCACCACCAATTGTCCATTAGCTTGTGGATGATAGGGAGTGGAGGTTCTATGCTTGATCTTGTGCTGGTTGAGCAAGTTTTCAACCATGTTGGAGGTAGACTGGCTGCCTTGGTCTATGACCAGCTCTCTAGGGTAACCAAATTTGTAAAATACATTCTCCCTTAGGAACTCAACTACCTTCCCTTCTGTTGCTGCCTTAATTTCCTTGGTTTCAGCATACTTAGTTATATAGTCAGTGCACACAATGATGTACTGTTTTTGTTTGGAAGGAGGGTTAATAGGTCCAATGAAGTCCATGCCCCACTTGTCAAATGGCTCGAAAGTCACTTGAGACTGCAGAGGCATTTCATCTCTTGGAGTAGGCCTTCCCATCCTTTAGCACTGATCACACTGACTAGTATATCTTTTCACATCTTGATGAAGAGTGGGCCAATAGTAACCTGCTTGTAACACTTTGAATGTTGTCCTCTTTGCTGCAAAGTGACCTCCACAAGGCCCATCATGATAGGTCAGAAGGATGTCAAAGAATTTCTCCTCCCTAAAACACCTTCTCAAGATTTTATCTGGGCCAAGTTTGAAGAGATTACCCCCAATACAAGTGAAGGGGGTGTTGTTCCTTACTATCTTGCTTTTCTCTTTGGAGGACAAGTTCAGTGCGAAATGTGTAGATAACAAATAGTTTTCTATATCATCAAACCATGGAGAGAGAACTAAAATAGAAATAAGTTCTCATCTGGTAACTGGTGATCAACCATTCCCTCTTCACCTATAGGGAAATTTAATTTGGACAAAAAGTACGCAACAACATTTTTCTTACCAGGCTTATCAATAATAGTTAGATGAAACTGTTGTAATAAAAGTAACCATCGTATAATCTGAGCATTAACATCTGGTTTATTAATTAAATATTTGATTGCACCATGGTTGGTATGCACAAATGTTTGATAGCCTGTAATATAATGCCTAAATTTGTCCAATGAATGCACAAAGGCCAGGAGTTCCTTTTCGATCATTGTGTAATTTAGTTAAGCCTTTGACAGATTCTTACTGATAAAGTAGATAACATAAGGAATTTTTTTTTATCTATTTGACCTAGGGCTGCTCCTATGGCTTTGTGTGAGGCATCAACATGAATATGAATAGGAAGGGCCCAATTTGGGCCTCGGATAATCGGTGCAGTGGTTAACTTGTTCTTTAGGGTGTCTAAGGCCTCTTGACAACTTTTTGACCATATAAACTCAGAGTCCTTGGCCAAAAAAAAAAATAAAGGAGAGGAAAGCTTGCTAAAGTCCTTTATGAACCTTCGGTAGTATCCAGCTAACCCTAGGAAACTTCTGACATCTCTCTACTTTTGAGGAAGTGGGACCCTTTGGAGGATAACTATTTTGTTTGGGTCCACCTGCAGTCCTTGCTGAGATATTGAATGACCTAACACGGTCCCTGCAATCATCAAGAATTCACATTTTTTGGGACTGAGAGATAGGTTCATTTTAATGCATTTGTGTAATACTTTGCCTAGGTTGGACAAAACCTCTTGAAAATCATAGCCATAAGGTGTAAAATCATCCATATAAATTTCTACCGCATCATGGACTAACTTGACAAAAATAATCAGGATTGCTCTCTGGAAAGTGGTAGGAGCATTGCATAGGCCAAAAGGAAGGACCCTAGAGGAAAAATTACCCCAAGGACAAGTGAAGGTGGTTTTATCCTGGTCTTCGGGGTTGATCTGGATTTGGTTGTACTCGCCGAATCCATCTAGGAAAGAGAAAAACTTTTTCCTTGCTATGCCATCTAGCACTTGGTCAATGAAAGGTAGAGGAAAATGGTCATTCTTTGTGGCTTTTTTCAACTCCCTGTAATCGACACAAATCCTCCACTTACCATTTTTCTTTAGAACTAACACCAAAGGAGAGACCCATTCACTATCGGAGATAGGGTAAATGAATCCTACATCTAACTATTTTGCAGTTCTTCTTTGACTATATCTTTAAGAGCTGGATTCATCCTCCTTTGGGGCTGCTAGACTGGCTTGCAACCTTCTTTGATGTATATGTGGTGAGTACACACTGAGGGGTGCACTCCCTTCATTGAAATGTAACTCCAAGCGAAGGCATCTAGATGTTCCTTTAGCATGTTGCATAACTTATTTTCTTGGAGAGCAGAAAGAGATGGATTGGTTTTCAAGGTTCTCTCAGGGCCGAATTCTATGGTTTTGACATAGAGGGGGTTGGAATCGGCCAAGCATAGGTCAATTGGATGATTGTTTTTGATTTCCTTTACTACATATTCTAAGGGAAATGTATGGGAAGTTGGACTTTGGAGTAAGTGTTCAATCAAACCATCTTCATCCTGCTGTCCTCCTCCCATGGTTGTTTCTAAAGTATAAAGTTGGGCATAATAAAAATCATCTTCTTCAGCCTCCTAGGGTATAGGACTAACTTCTTGGACATATGACCATTCTTGATGGTCATATTCCCAGCTTTTTAGCTGACGTAAGCATCGACAGTGAACAAACAGGGTCTCCCAAGGATGAGAGGGTAACCAGTGAGCTTAGCCTTAGGCTGGAGAACTAGGAAATATGCAGGGTACTCCTAAGAGTCAATGGAGACCATCACATCCTCCACAATCCCCTCAAGGGTTATGGTGGAGCGGTCTGCAAGTTGTAGAACTGTTGTGGTCTTCCTCAATGAACCTTGGAGGTTGAGTTTGAGCATGGTGTCCTTGGTCATCACATTAATAGTAGCCTCAATATCGATCAAAGTGTGTGGGACAATGGTGCCATTGATGTGCACATCTACTATAGGGCTTCCAGGGTCCAAATACTTTGGACAGTTTACCTGCCCCCAACATTAAGTTGGATAGCTGTCCAATGACATTAATGGTAGGGGAATCTCTTCTTTGCCTCCCTAGATGCTTGAAGCACTTCTCCTTAATCAACTTATTGTAAATAGGAACATATTTTATTGCTTGGAGAAGTGGAATATTTACACATAGATTTTTCAATTCTCCCAGAAGTTCAGTCTCTTCTGGGGTAGGCTGGAGTGGTTGGGTTAATATCTCAGGAAAGGGTGGATTCACTTTAAGAATGCTTTCCTCTATTTCTTCCTCAACCTCCCTAGGTGGAGGTGGAGGTGGAGGTTGGTTATCCAGGAGAACTCTCCCAGATCTCAGTTAATCTCCTGGATTTCCATAGCATAAGCTAGATATGATGTATCTCCACTATATACTCGCTGAGCCTGTTTGTTGTTTGTGTTCGGATTTGGTTGGGAAAGCATTTGGGGTTGCTTGGGTGGAGCTGAGTGTAACAGTTGTGGTTGGGGAAGTGGTGGAGGTAATAAATTTGGAGCATTGTTGTATTGGGGCCGCCACCCTTGGGGCGATGCATTCCATTAAGGTTGTGGTAGAGCGTATGATTGAAATGACTAGATGGCTAGCTCAGAGTGATATTGAGATTCAAAGGACCAAGGCGGAGGTGTAGACCAGGAAGGATGAGCAGGGGGTCCCTAAGAAGGTATTGATGTGGTCTGGTTCGGGTTGTAATATGTGTGGGATGACCATTGCATGCCCTGCTAGTATGGTCTAGGCCCATGAGGTCTCCTTTGGTTTATGTAGCAGAGCTACTCAGTGACCCCTTCAGCTCCTTGATATATAACTTTGAGTCCAGGAAAAGAAGGGAACTTGTTTGTGGAGTTGTTTTCTTCATAGACTGAGCAAAATTTTAATAGAATTCAATGGGCATTCATTCCTAGGGTGTCTCCTCTTGCATTTAGGACAAAAAATGGTCAAGGCTCTCTCTGCTTCCTCCTACTTTCTCTTAATGTGCATAGTGTCCATTTGTAAGGCAAGGTTTACAACATCTCACTCTTGAAATCTTCCAACATGTTTCCAACTTCACCCTTGATGAATGATTTGGAAGAGGATGTACTAACCATAGGTTGACTACTCCTACCCTTTTTACTAGCTGGCCTTGAATGGTTTCTAAAGACGATCTTGATATCCTCATAGGGTAATTGGTAGATATCTCCTCCTACTAACAAGTGTAGGGTATCCAGAAGATCTTCCCTTAATCCCCTAAGCAGGACCAACTTTAGTGACTTAGGGTCAAGTGTGCACCTGGCCCTTTTTGTACCTAAGATGGAATCTCTCTTCATAGTCCTTTGGGTTTTCATCATTGCCTATGGTCATCCTAAAAAGTTCCTCTTTTGTATCCTTTGACCTATATTAGTCTCGATACTTGTTGTTAAAGGCTTGCTTCATTTGAGCCCAAGTTGTGATGCTATCCCTAGGTAAACCCATGAACCAGTGCAATGCTACATCCTTGAGGGTAGACGGAAATAGTTTTAACTTCTGCTTATCATCTGTATAGTCATAGGTTCGACATATATCAACAAACTCAAATAGGAAAGTTTCGGGGTCTTCTGTGGTCAAGCCATGAAAATGAGGTAGGGTAGAGGGGCTTATATTTTTCATCTCAGTGTCCCCATTGGTTTCCCTGATGGGGAAGGCACCCTCGACTCTCTCCCTATTCCCTCTGTCATTTCTGTTTTTAGCCATTGGTTCAGTAGGAATGGGTTCTTCTTCTTCTTCTTCTCCTGTAGGTGCTTCAAATATGTCAAGTTTCTCACCTAAGGGTTCCTCTAGTTCACAGCCACTGATGAAGAGGGAAGGTTAATTGTTTGATGCAGTGGGGGTATTTGGCAAAAATTTCCCTAAGTTATCCCTATTCCTACGAGGCATGAAAGGAAATGTTTTTGGGTTGGTTTTGTGTTTTTTTCAAAATTGGAAAGTACTTTACGGAATTGAAATTGTTGATTAAATGAAAAATAAAATACCGACTGAATGAAAAAAATACTTGCTGAATTGAAATCTTGCTTGTTGAATGGAAAGGAAAGCAGAAACTGTAGAATGAAAAAGGAAGCAACTAAATTACTTTTGTAGAAATAGACTAATGGCAGAATATTAGAGACACGAAATATAAGAAAGAAGCAGTATTCACATATTACTCAGACAACTCCCTGACAACAACGCCAAAAAGTGATGAGCGCTAGTATTGCAGCAAGAATGCTACAACTCCTGGGCTATCGCTTTACTTTATCGACCCAAGGTTCGTACAAACTTGGAGGTGACAATGCTGTATACACAAGTAAAAGTGATGGTTCTGCCTTTTGTCACGGTTCATTTGGCGAGAGACCATTAGAGTTTTCAAGCCAGAATTCTATGGAGTCAGAAGAAGATTGGTTTCTTGATGAAAGAAAGGGAAATCTACTCTGAGGGAGTGTTACTCTACTGCTATAATGAAAAAGACGAAAATTCAATGCTAATCACACCATTTCCTAATTAACTGCCAAGAAAATATGCTTTGCAATAATGCTCAATTAACATGAACCAAATGCTACTATCTAAGCATGGAAGTAAAAATCATCAAACATCACTAATGTGAAAGTAAAGGGATTGAATAAATCTATTTTTGTCGTTTTGTCTTTTCATGCAAAATCAAGTATGAAAAATAATTTCTTTTGGTGATGTCGTAGGTGAATTAAGGATGTTGGAGGATGGCTAGAAGGGTTAGGAGACAGTTGGATGGTGTGGGAGACCCTTGGGAGACCTTTGGTGACTTCCTAGAGGTTTTCCCTCAATTCAGCCTCAAAACAGACCATTTCAGGAAAACCTACAGGATGTATTAGAAACCTAAAGGATTCCCTGTAAACCTATAGGATACAGCCAAGAGAAAAATGGGAGGTGTTGGAAGTGATGGAAGGCTTAGGGAAGTTTATATATGGGTGCAATGAAGTGAGAAAAGGTCTAGGATCACTCATAAGTCAACACCAAGGATAGAATATGGTTGGATTCACTCAATGTGCTTGGAATAATTTCTATGTAAAATGATGAAAACTAGTGAAGGCAATGGTGAAAACAAGGAATGACTATGGTGGATGAAGTGAAAGGTGGTTAATGGCTATAAAGTCTTTGTCTACTCCTGAAGCAACTGCTCTGAGTAAAACATGTATAATTCCCAAAAATCTATGTAAACAATAAGCATTCTCATAAGCTAGAAAAGCAGAATTAATGAACTAACTGCCTACATTATGCATGAGGAAAGTTGCTGAAAGGAATGAAAGCATGGATGAGGTCTACTGCAAGAATGAAGATAGAAGAGATGGAAATGAAATCCTACTTTGCAAAAATGATCAAAAGCTAACTTAAATACATTAATATCTAAAGCTCATACAAGAAATAGAAATCTGTGTTTTTGGGGCTGCATAAGGGTCCCTTCCTCAAATCATGATCCCAAAGGGAGGAAATGAGGCCAAGACACCTACCGACAACCTTTTGGTACTCCTCTTATCCCTACTAACCTGCTACTAAAGTAAGGCACAAATGGAAGCAAACTAATAAACAACCAACCCAATCTACACTACTTGCAATGAAAATACATCTAAAGGCAAATTAACAATGAAACTATGGGACTAATCTAAACATATAGATACAAGGAAGAGGAGCTGGGAATGATGGTTTGACATATATCTCAGTTTCAAAGTTTTGCAGCAATCTTGAACAAACTTCATGCACGTGCTACGACATCTACAACGGGAAGAATTTGTTTTTTATCATTTTGCGGGATTTTTTTTGGGCGGAGAGTTTGGAGATCAGATCTGAAACTTTTGTTGAAAAATTTACAAAAATAAATTTCAGATCTATATTCTTTGCGAAAAATACCCAAACTCAAAAATATAATCGGCTAAATCGGAGTTCGGATATGAGAGATATCGCGGATTTAAAATCATCTATTATTTCAGAACTTTTGTGACGACATAAAATTTGCAGTGCGAATATGAGATTCTAGAGTGTCTAGATAAGGATTTCCAACACATGGGAAGATGCAAAATGGTCCTTCTATTTCCAAAAATAGGTTATAATAAATAATCTGAGTTATATTGACTGAGTTATGTCCATTTTAATTATGGAGTAGCATTCGGAGCAGGTTCCCTTTGGAGACGTTCCCTCCCACCTCGCTTTAGTAGGCAACTTCTTCACATTCATTAGTTTCAGCATAGCAGCATTTGGCTTGGGTTCCTTGGATACGTGCCCTCCCACCCCAGGCTATGTAGGTACCTGCTACTTCATCAACAACCAACATCATGGTTATGGGTCAACTGCACAAAATCCTTGTCATTGAAGTCCATTTGCTAGGTCGCACACTGTTAGTATCACAGTTGGTCACAAGCATTACAGGGTATCTCTATCCTCAGATCTTCCTTTGTCATGGTTATGGGTCATCCATAAACCCACACTTCATCAAAGTCCATTTTCTAGGCTGCACACTGTCAGTATCATAGTTGGTCACAAGCATTACAGGGTATCTCTATCCTTGGATCTTCATTCATCATGGTTATGGGTCATCCACAAACCCACACTTCATCAAAGTCCATTTGCTAGGTTGCACACTGTCAGTATCACAATTAGTCACAAGCATTACAAGGTACCTCTATCCTCAGATTTTCATTCATCACGGTTATGGGTTAACTACATAAAACCCTTCTCTTCAGTGGCTCTTCATATTCAACAAAGGCTTCGTAGGAGGGAACTTCATGCAATGGGGACCATTGCTTCTTAAGAGGGGAGGAATGATCCAAATGGAAAATGGCATCAACCCATGGTATTCATCCACCCATAGAATTTACCCATGGTATTGTAAGTGGCATCCACCCATGGTATTGTAAGTGACATCCACCCATGGTATTCATTAACCCATGGTTTTTTCCCATGGTATTGTGACATCTACCCATGGTATTCATTCACCCATGGAATTGGCCCATGGTATTGTGACATCCACCGATGGTATTCATTCACCCATGGAATTGACCCGTGGTAATGTAACTGAAAAATACTATAAGTAACAAGTCACATTTTGTAAAAGGATAGATTTTCCATCACAATGTAGTCCTTACAGTTATTATTTGTTTTAATAAAAAATTCTTTTTGGTTTTGTTTATTGTGAATTCTACTGTTTTTCCTCTCGCAATTTCAATTTTTCAAATCTTGGGGGGCCTCCCCCCAAGATCCATTTCAATCTTTTAGACCTTGAGGGCCTCCCCCCAACATTCGGATCAGTGGGATCAGAGCGGTTTGTTTTTTCTCTATTTTTCTTTGCATGTCCACAACGAGGTCGGGATATAAGGAGTTAGGGCTTGAACTGGTCGAACCTTTGCAAGACTAGCCTCACAAATCCCGACGGCCTCCCGTGGCAGATGAAAAGAAAGACGAGGGGGCAGGAGATGTCTATTCAATTTAACGTCTTAAATTGCTCTACATAAATTATCAATCCGGGTATCGTAAACTGATGAAGTGTGGTGCACTATATGTGCTTAGTTAACCTTTCTCTTACTTTGTTGTTTT
>APFE030499345.1:37126-62132 GCA_000404065.3 Pinus taeda | reverse complement strand
TAGTCATTAAAAGGCTATGTGCATCACTAATCTACAATCAACTTGAAAGCAATTTATGTACAACTAATATATATAAGCATAACAAAATTAAATGCAAAATTAAATGACAACTATACAAGGCAGGGGCCCCCTCTGCCACCTATGAAATCAAAGCAAAATTGAACACACTTGCATGAATTAAAATTGCATGAATGAAAAATCTAATCTATCAAACTTGAAAGTAATCAAATCAAATCAAAGCAATATTTACAAAATGAAACCTATTCTACCTTACATTCTACAAAGCAATATTTACAAAATGAAATCTACTCTACCTTACATTCTAATGTGCTCCATGACATCTACTTCACATCTCCTTCCATGTTGAGAACATCAAAGCTTTATTCAAATTCTTCAAAAGTACAAAGTACAACAAAGTTCTCCAAAGCTTTCAAAAGCCATCAAGGAAGAACTACAATCTTAAGAACTAGGGACTAAAAAGACTTAAAAAGACTTCCAAAAAGAGACTTCCTAATGAAGGAGAGAGATCTCCTATTTATACAAAAAGATGAGAGCCATCTCATTAATGATAATCCATGAATCTCTCCCTCTACCTCTAGAGTCCTAATCAAAATAGGAACTGATAAGACACATGTCTTCTTAGAGTTACAATACAATTAGGAGATGTGACACATATCCTCATGATCCCATGATTCTTTCCACTCAAATTCGAATTTGGCCTTAGAGTGCCACATAAGGGTCTTCTAGAAGCCTCCTTTCAACCTACACATGTCAACAATCTCAACCCATTTGTTAGGTATAAGCTTATGCACATTATTTCCTAATTTTTAACCACAAATTCACTTAAAAGGCTTAGAATTAATAAAGATTGGAAAAACATAAATGTGGCCCAATGATAATGAAAGTGGGATGAATGTGGTGACATAGTAGTGAAATGGAGGTGATATAATGGACATAATAGTGAAAGTGTAATGGAAATGAATGGCATTTTCAAGACTCAACAGGAGATCCTATCAAAATCTTGCTCGAAGAAGTGCTCGAGCGACAAAGGAACGCTATGATGGATAGATTTGCACAGATCCTTCAGTGGCTACCCAAAGGTGATGCATCGGCTTCCAACAGCTACTTTGGAAAAACCACACCGTTTAAGGTACAAGTTAATTTTGAAATCCCCATCTTCGAGGGTCAAATAGATGCAGATGCCGTAGATAAATGGTTAAATCTACTAGAAGGATATTTTTCTGTTCATGAATTTTCAAGTCAGGAAAAGATTGTTTTCGCTCTTCTCAAAGGAGTCCCCTACATCAAGAACTGGTGGGAAACCTACTGTGAGTAGAAGAATGAAAGCACAGGCTCACTATTTTCAGCCGCACCCACTTGGGATTCATTCCGGGATGCCATCAAGGAGCAGTACTACCTTGTCAAAAGCTACGAGGACAAATACATAAAGTGGACCACGCTGCAGCAGGGAAGGGACAAAGATGTGCCAGAGTTCACAAACATTTTTCATACCCTTTGCACACAGTTGGGTATCAAAGATTATGATCTGCATCTTGTACTCAACCGTGGCTGCACATAGATACATCTAGGAAGAGTTGGAGTTCCTGAACATCTCCTTGCTCAGCACGACGTACCAATATGCTGTCAAAATTGAGAAAAAATTCAAACAGAAGAAGCGAGACTTTGGATCTGCAAATCTGAAGCCCAAAGGACAAAGCCAAGGCGAGGTGACCCAAGACAACCCATCGAAGCCGCAAGAAAAGAACAACACCACGAAGCCAAAGAAGGACACATGAAAGTGGTTTGAGTTCCACAAGAGTCCCACTCACAACACAAGTGAGTGTCGGACCAAGCAGTCGCTGGTGGCCAAGCTGAAGGCTTCCGAATTAGATGCATGTTCTGACCCTAAGCCAGAAACTGACAAGGGGGATGGAAAAGGGAAGCATATCATTGATGTGGATCCCAGTGCCACTGTTGCCACCACCAAGATCCGGAAAAATGAACCTGAAGAGCCAGAGGAGGGGGAGCGTCTTTTCCACTCACAGATGTGGGTGAAGGGTTTGCCACTGCAATTCATTGTCAATAGTGGCAGCCAAAAGAACTTCATTTCAGTAGAGGTCGTGAAGCGGTTGGGCCTACTAACTACACCACACCCATAGCCATATAATATCAGGTGACTTCACGAAGGACGAGATCTCAAAGTTCACCAGTAGTGCCGCCTTCCCTATAGCATCAAGCCCTTCACAGACGAGGTATTGTGTAATGTTACACCTCTGGATGTTTGCGATGTACTATTAGGCCAACCATACTTGTGCAGGCGACATGCTATGTATGAGTCAAGGCCTTGCGCTGTCATTATTTCTTTGGATAATACATTATATAGGATACCAGAGGTAGCCCCACCTATTGCCACCTCTTTGATCACTGCTAAGAAAGGCAGCAAGCTCATCTCCCAGACCAGGAAATTCATCTGTCTGGTTCACTCCCAAAGTAAGGGGAAGATCGTCACCACATCAATGACCCTCGTGAAGGGTTCCTCCACATAGCAACAACAACAAAGGGATACGGTCATGACAGAACACAGGAATAACTTCTCCTCACGCACAGGGGTACCACAAAAGCTTCAAGTGGGCAACAAAGTTTGGTTTCATCTGCAGAAAGAAAGCCTTACAAGAGCCCATCAGAAGTTTTGACCACTCCGACATGGTCCTTACAACATTACCAAGGCTATGAGAAACAATGCTTTGGAGCACAACATTCCTCCATTCCTTCCCTTGCACCAAGTTTTCAATGTGTATAGCCCTCGACCATGCTTCCCACCATTACTGGACACATCTAAGATTGCAAAATAGCTCACCAGGGACCAAGTTCACCAAATGGAGGAACTCAACGCAATGGGGACCATTGCTTCCTAAGGGGGAGGAATGATCCAGGTGGATGTTGGTGGCCACCCACCTATCCCATTTGGACCCCCAGAACTATCCCTTTCAGTTTTTCAGTTTCCTTAACTGTAGCACAATTTACTATTTTTAGCAGTTTTTCGGGTCTTGAACTTCCAAAGCTGTTTTGAGGCCCTAAACGACGTTTTTTTGGGAACTATGGGGGCAACATGGTCCCTTCCCAAAGTGGTAGTGCTCAGATAGATCTTTCTAACGAGATATTGTATGCGTTAAACGAAGATCATATGCGAAAGTTACGACCCCGGGAAATTGATGTACCAATTTACCCAAACGGGGCCCACAATTTGGTGTTTCATCTTCTAAGGTTTCAGGATGTGAAGGGTTTTCCATTTTTTCTTAACAATAAATAGCTCTTAGAGCCTCATTGTAACACAGTTCCGAGGCATGTAGCCGCCACATCTCTTCTCATAGATAAGCTACCATCGCCCTAGCTGGTTTATTTCCATTACTATTTGTAAGCATATTTCAGTATTTCACATTAATGAAATGAAGTATTATTTCTGTTGCATATCTATGTTGATGGTTATCTCTGTAATTTGTTGCATTCCTATTTAAATCCGAATCAGGAGCCTTGGCTACTAGGGTTGGGCCCTAACCTAAGAGCTTCAACCCTCTGAGTTAACTCAGTGCTGGCTCAAAACAAAACTCATTCTTATTACCAAAACAAAAAAATTACATAAACAAAACTTCCACAAGTCTGGAGCTCAAAAATAGCTTAGAGTTTTACAACAAAAAATCAAATCCTAATGAGGCTCTAGGCCTCTCTACTTATACAACTGAAGTCCCCAACGACTTCCTTAAAATTAGGCAAGACCGGGTCCCAAAATCGAGATAAACTAGCTCTTTATCTCTTACTTGCTCGACTACCTTCTAATCCTCATGGCTTGGTTGCTTGCACTTCGAGCTGGTGTGATGGATGAAGGAATAATGGAATGCGGGAGAAGTAAATGAGGAGGATTTACCTCCTACAATCCCTTGCCCTTGTCCAATTTGAGTTTTAACCTAGTATTTGCCAAAATTACTTGATTTTCTCCTTCAATCATGCATTGAATGCATATCGGTCCACTAGGCATAATATCCAACTCTAACTCATCTCATAAACAAAATTTAATAAAAAACATGTAATAAGTTGTGAGAAAAGTTGGTTTGACTAATCTAGGAGGTGAATTAAGGCCCATATAATTAACTAATGACAAGACTCATCACTTCTGCCACACACTTTCTCCATTTAGCCAATTCTTTAGCATAAGATGCTGAAGGCTTCAGAATATCATGATCTATGAATTCCTTCAGCCCATTGTCTTTCAACATTTCCTCCATCTTGTTCTTCCAAGCTATGTAATTCGAGCTGCCCTCTAGGGCATACTCAAGTCTCAAACCGTACAATGACATATTGCTGACTCTGAAGTATGAACTTGCAAATTCGATTTCACCTGCACAACAAACTCAAATTCTCCTCTTCTATAATGTCTTCATATTCGATCCCATGTAGATTTTTACTTGTAGATTCAAACTGCTTATGTAATATGCTAAAACAAAAGACTTGAATCTACTTTACTCATCAACGGAAACAAAAATTGATCGATGAAGACACTAAGCAGAAAATGAAGAATTTTAACTGCACACAACACAATATTTTTCTAGGGAAAGCAACTGTTCATAAACTCGACTATCTATATTGCATTAACCAGAATATCTGATAATAAAATACAAGGCTTGTTCAACCCGAACAGTTCTTGCATGAGTACAATCTATCTTTCTGATTCTCTAACCAGATCAAGCTAACACTTAGCCAAATTTGTTTTCTGCCAAGCCCCTACTTCCTTGCACAATTCATGAGGGAATTAACCCATATATAATTGGGAAATTCTCTCTCCATAACTGTGCAATCCATCCATAGGTCTTCTACTGATTGCATGCACCATCTTTACAACTCAGAAAATTATACAACTGATAGTACATTGTCCCTGAACTCTAATATCAACTAGATCTTCCTCAGAACTGACATGAATGAGTTATTTATGAGTGGATCTTCAGTTAACTAGTGGAGTAGTGAAGCTGCACTAGTGCTTGTCTCCACTACTAGACCTCCTACTAGTTGCTCCAACTGGTTGAACTAGTTTCACTGACTTTAACTCAGTTAAATTAAGTTAATTAATTATAACTCAAAAGAACTCAACCTTGACCCCTAAAATTTAGGAATCACTCTACATGACTCTAGATATATTTCAAACTCGAATTTACTGAGCCAACTAAGTCAACTTAACTTAGTTAACTGGTACAAGTTGCTATGAGAATAGAATTACAATTTAATTCCTAATTAATTCAAGGACAAATTAAATTAGAATTTCTAGATGTTATTTTTAACATTTCTTGTTGTTATTTTCAACAGGCACCCTCATAATTGTCTTCGATAATCCTCATGTGTGGTATATTACACTGATGTTACCCATGTCTCCTTACCCTCTTTTTTTTAGACTAAATATCACACTAAGAAGGAGGGGGGGGGGGGGAATAAGTGTAGCGGTAAAATTATCATTTCAAAACATTTCATCTTTAATTTAACTATGTACCAGTGTATCAAAAAGTAATTTGCATCATAACAATGAATGAAACTATGCATAAAAAATACATTGCCACATCAACGCAAAGGAACACAAGATTTTACGCAGAAACCTTGCTAGAGACAACCACAAATTATTTTTATCTTCTTCTTCAATTCATTTACATATATTTGTAGGCTCCGACCCCCAAAATGTGCTATCACCCACTTGAAATAGGCTATGACCTGATTGAACATAAAAAATGTGCAAGTAACCACTTGCAATAGGCTACAACTTGATTGAGGCAACAACGTTGAAAGTGTGCAAGCCCCACTTTCAATAGGCTTCAACCTGATTGAGACACCCAACTCGAAAGTGTTCAAGCTTCAACTTGTTGTAGGCATCAAGTTGATTGAGACAACAACCTCAGTGGGGGAACCCATCTCCTTCTTCAACCTGGTGTGGACCACTTTTCACAATATTTCAAACTGGATCCACATGCTCTACAAACAATATAAGTCTTCAAAAATTGATCATATTGATGTTGTCAGAATGCTGCCATAACTTTCTCATAACCTCCTTTTCTCATCACAACAATTTGTTCATCAATATGGTACCATGACACTTTTCCCTAATCCTGATTTCGTCATACATACACCACTTTCTCAAAAAGCATGAAACCTGTTCATAACCCTCAAGAACAAGAAGTAAAATTTACCATATCAAAGATACATCTTCATAGATCTTCACAACCTCTAGAGGAATCCCCATTTAATTCTGATCATTTCCCCTCTTTTAGAATTTAATTTGGTCCAAAATTCCTTCCAGAAACCCACATAGAACTATATAAAAATGAATTGTTCAAAAAAACATTAGAAACAAGGCACATTATACAAAATGACCCTTTACGGGTTCTACAAAATGTCACTTTAAAGGTTCTACAAAATGTACAAATTGGTGCACCAATAATCCTATAAAAAAAAAATTTCGTGTGTATAGATCAAGCTCAAACCATTGACCTCCTGCATACAAGCCACATGATGTACCATTTCGTTGCTCATGTTCCCTGCTAGAATCGATATGTCGACTTCATGTTAGAAAGATCAACTGGAAAAAGAGTGTCATCGACACAAGCTTGTCACCGAAACCAATCAATAACCATGTAATACACCCTCGACACAAGCTCTCCAACAATATAAAGCCATAATGTGACCAATTCAAATAACCATGCAATACACCTGTTGTAGCCCAATTCGATCCTCTTCAAAAAAGTGGGCTACTTCTATGAATTCCATCTGACATAAATCTTCATCACCTTGTTGATGGTCTTACCCAACCTCTTGAACATATTTTGACATGTTGACCCTCTTCTTATGGTTGATCCCTAATCACGCGAAATAATTAATATTTAAATTAAAACAAAGCTTCCATCATAAAGAAGTGCAATAATATAAATGGTGCCACATATGAATAAGAATGTGTGTGTGTAATATTATTGAATTATTAATGGAGTTTTCTTTAGTGCGACTTTTTGGACTTTTCAGTGCTGGAATCCAGTGGAAAAATTTGAGGTGAAAGCTTGATTTGTGTCATTTAAACAAGTTTTTTTACTGTATATATGGATTCAACGCCTTGGAAAACCCTTAGGGTACTTAGATTGTGCAGGGGTTACCCATCAAGGTTGTGATTTGAATAAATTCCTGCCGGATTTAGAGAAATTAGACCGGAAAAGCTTCCAAAAAGTCTCACTAAAGATAACTCGATTATTAATCACATGTACACATATATGCTCATGAATCAAATAGTTAACTAATTATATATTATACATCACTAAAAATTACTAACAACCATAATCAAACTTTGTTGTCCACATAATGGGAAAAAAGTCCTAGAAAGGGGGAAACATTGTTCACAAAAAGAGGGGAAATAAATGATAATGATATATAAAAGGATTTTACTTTTGAAATTATTTGTAATACATATTATAAACCACAATTTTATAAAGTCTAAAATAATCCTATTAAATACCTATAAATATTAGTATATTAGTATGAAGACAACTCCATTTTATTTCACGTTGTGCATATCATTATTGGGTCAAACAAGCAAGTTAATTCACCAAAAAGATTCACACCTGATATGAATGTGAGCCATAAATCAATTTTAACTTTAACCATCCCACCTTATTGGAAATTACTTTTCTACTTTTATACAAAATATTATTACATTGATAAAACCTTATTCACTAGACACATAAATAGTATCACAACATTATTACATTGGTAAAAACTTTTTTCACGAGACACATAAATAGTATCACATATCAGATTCAAATAATTAATTTTGCTGAAATTTTATATAATAAACGATTATTATAACAAATTGGCCGGAAGGATTTGGTCGCACGAGATTACAAATGAAATATTTATTCCATTAAATTACACGAAACTCTTAATGTAATTAGTGTTACTAGTAAGATTTTTATTTAGAGAAGTTATAGAAACTAAATGGGAAATTGACTCCTATGAAGATAAAAAGATTGTAAATAGTTGGAGTAGAAGAAAGGAGACAGTGTGGAGGAGGAAATGCAGTGGAGCCAAAATTTAAGGGAGTAGATTCAGATTAGCCTACAAGAAAGGAGACAGTGTGGAGGAGGAAATGCAGTAGAACCAAACTTTAATGGAGTAGATTCAGATTAGCCTACAACTTTGTTGGAAAACTCTTCTTATGTGTTCCAAATCTTTTTCTTACTTCTATATAATTGTAGATTTTTGTAATAATGAGTTACAATCATGAGTAAGTTTAATGTTGACGTGAGCTTCATTACTTTTTACATAGTGACTACCTTGAACATCATTTAATAAATTAGTTTTTTTTTTTTTAGAAATGATATATAATATCAATCATTAACCATAAATAATTTGTTTATTAAATTATCCATGTTATAAAAATCTGCATTTATTATGAACCATTACGTTTCATGGTTTATTTATGGTTTTCATGCAAGCCATATGTTTGTTCATGCAACTTAATGTGTTTTCCTCTTGTTAGGTACTGAGGCAAATACATGTTATTATTTGTTATCTAATATGTTTTAGTGCATTTTACTTTTAATATAAGGCTAACACATGCTATTATTTAGTGTTTAAAGTGTTTAAAGTGTTTCTATATGTTCTATTCTTATGAGATTGCTAAGACTAATACATGTTTTTTTTTTTTTTTTACGAAATCGGTTGCTTGTTGTATTCAAAAAAGATGAGGGAGTCTGAGCTTCGATTTTACAATAGATGGAGTTACAAGTGGAACCAGATTCTGGATTTCATTGTAGCCGTTCACATAGATTCCTTTGCTGCTTACTTGAAGAGTTCTAGAGCAGGTGTAGATTCTGATAAATTGGGACAGAAGAAAGCTGGTTTTGCTGTACATTTAGAGTAATCAGCTGAGGTCTGATTGGTTGTGAGCTCACAAATTCTGCTGGGAAATACAGTTAGGTGAGTTGCTCCTTGACAAAATGGCGCTGTCAAGGGATAAATTGAAGCAGGCTCGCTTGATTGCATAATAGGCTTCCTTTTTCTTGTGAACAGGCGTGGCTGGCTCGCTTGTCCGCTTCCTGGTTGCTGGATCGAAGGACATGGAAAAATTGGCACTTAAAATTCTGAGTCAGCATAGTTTTGCAGCGACTTATGATTTGATGAAGGAAGAGGTTGGATGCTTGTCTGCTGCTGTTCATTAAACTTACGATTATTGCTGAATCGCCGAAGACAAGAGCTTTTTTAATCCCTTGGTTCTGTAGCTGCAAGAGGCCTTGAAACAGTGCCAATGCTTCAGCTCGATTGTTGCTCAAACTCCCCAAACCCCATTCGAAGGAGGTCACCATTGCACTAGAAGGGGCTAGAATAACGCCCCCTGCACCCGCAGCACCAGGATTGGACTTGGACGCCCCGTCGAAGAATAACGAGTGAGAATCCTTTGCCAATAGCCATTTATCGAATTCTTCTTTTGAAAGACGGATTTTCCATTCGATATTGTTTGATTTGCCGAGAGGTTTTCGGATCTTAGTTGCTGAGGTGATGCTGGATCTTTCAATTAAATTCGAGCTGAAACTTCTCTCCTCTGTCCATAACCTGTCGGGATCAATTCGCCGAGTTAGTTTGACAACTATTGTTTCTACTGCAAGACTGGTGGTTTTGAGGATAACAAGATTGGTTGTGGTGGCTTTATCATGAAATATCGAACTGTTTCAGGCGATCCAGATGCGCCACAAAAGAGCGAACGGGATGGCATTCCACAGTCTTTTGGCTGGGTTTTGATTTTCTGTTTGCCAAGGATAGCTCCGTCTCCAGTTGTTTAGAATTTCAGTGATAGATTGCTGCGGATTCCAGGAGGATAGGGCGGAGGGAGTTATGTTGTTCCAACAGTGGGCAGCGAAGGGGCAAGAAATAAACAGGTGCTGGAGGGATTCCTCCGCCATTTTACAATTGGGGCACCTGGAGGGCCCATAGAATCCTCTCTTCCTGAGGTTCTCAGCGGTTAAGATTTTTCCATGGAGAAGAATCCACATAAAGAACTTGATCTTTGGGATTGCTTCCGCGTTTTTTAGGATCTTCCTCGGGGCCCAGATTGTGGTGGGGTGAGCTTTGCTGCTCAGATAGCTATAACCTGTTTTGATAGTGTAATTTGTGCCTGAAGGATCCCAACGAAACTCATCTTTTGCGCCTTTGGTTGTGGGAGCTATATTGTGAAGACCGCTACAGAGGGAGTCGAAGCTGTCATTGAGGTGTTGAGGAATGGGTGGAAATGCCCATTGAATCCAAGCATTAGTTGGATCGTTCCACTGGGAGATCTGACTCAGTTTCGTTATGCCTTTACTTTGGAGATAGCTTAGAATCGGTTCAGAACCTGAGACTGTTTATGGGAGGATTCCCCATAATTTTATCCGAACCTATATTAACAGATTCGCCTCCTTTTGGCACTTTTGAGACGTTTTGCGCCATGAAAAGTATGGTTTTTTTGCAGAATTTCCATATATTTGTACAGTGCCTATTGGGGATATCAGCCTTGAGGATTTGTGATCTTGGCTTGCTGAGGTATTTTGCTTCTAGGACGTTTTTCCACCATGCTGGTTGATTGTCCATAAGTCTCCATATCAGCTTCCCACCGAAAGCTAAATTCATAATAGAAGGACACCTGATGCCCAGACCACCATTCTCAGGGCTTTGAATAACCTGATTCCAGTTAACTAAATTGAATTTATTCTTTTCATTTTTGCCTCCTTGCCAAAGGAAGAATCGGAGGATGCTATCCATTTTTCGATGAAACGAAGCTGGCGCATGAGCAAGAGAGAACTGGAATAAAGGAAGGGAGGAGAGCCCTGATTTTAGGAGAATTTGTCGCCCAGCTGGATTGAGCCACGAAGTTCCCCATCTCTGAATTTTCTTTTTCATTTTGTCCAACATTAAGTCCCAGACTCCAGTCTTTGTTTTCCCTGAAGTTACCGGCATTCCCAGATAACTGAAACTGTCCCAATCTAGCTTGCAAGGGACACCAAAAATATTAGCAATGTTATGAATCGTTTGTGCAGAGGCATTCCAACCATAAATGCAGCTCTTGAGAAAGTTTATTTTACCTCCAGAGTATCTCATGAACTTGTCAAGCAGGGACTTAAACCTTTTTGCAATAATGGTGGACGCCCCTCCTAGCAATAGGGTGTCATCGACAAACTGGGAATGGTTTATATTTTTGGTGCCATCTTCGAACTTGATACCCGTGATGAGGCCTGATTGCCTCTTGTGATCGAGGGCACTGCTAAAATATTCTGCCATAAGGATGAATAGATAGGGGGATAAGGGGCAACCTTGCCTTAATCCTCTTGAGGATTGGAAAGAAGGGCCAGGTCTTCCATTAATGAGAGGGGCGATCCAGGGCCCGGAGATGCAGCTTTTGATGACATTGATGAAGAGAGGTGAGAAGCCCATCTTTTGGAGAACTGCAAAAAGAAAAGAATGCCTTAGCCTATCAAAGGCATTGGCAAGATCAAGTTTTAATATGAAGCCTTTCTCGTTCCTTGATTGACTGGAGTGTATGGCCTCTTGAACTAAAAGAATTGAGTCTGAGATTTGTCTGTTTGCTATGAAGCCTCCTTGATTATCTGAGATCAGCATTGGTAGAAGAGGTTTTAGCCGAGTGGCTATGATTTTAGTGAAGATTTTATATGATGAGTTGCATAAGGATATAGGCCTGAAGCGAGAAAAGTTGGATGGCCGATTTTCCTTCGGAATGAGAGCCAGATGTGTAGCATTTGTGTATCCACCTATCTTGCCTTTTTTTTGAATCCACTTGATGTATTTTATGAGATCTTTCTTTATTAGTTCCCAGTAATCCCTGTAGAAGCTGATTGGGAACCCGTCCGGACTAGGAGACTTGTTGGGGTGCAGGGTCCAGATTGCATCAGCAATTTCTTCCTCTTTTATTTCAGCTGTCAATTTTTTGTTTAGATCATCTGTGATTTTAGGATGCAAATGCTGCAGGAGGTCATCAAATGTTTCTTCCTCTTGCTCTTCAGTTAACAAGTCCTTGAAATGCGCTGAAGCAGCTTCTTTTATATCTGTTTGTTCCACATGAATTGTCCCTGCGCTGTCCGAGATAGCAGTGATGGTGTTTCGGGTTTGTCTGGCAACGGCTTGCTTATGGAAGAAAGAGGTGTTCTTGTCCCCGCTCTCCAACCATACTTGTCGTGATTTGGTGCACCATTTTTCCTCCTCCTGCCTTTTAATTTTGCTGAGTTTAATGTACAGCTCTTCTTCTTGGAGTTTTTTACTGTGGCTGTATTCATTTTGTTCGATTGTGCATTGGAATTCAACTATTTGAATTTTTAATTCACTCTTTTCCTGCTCTGTCTCTTTGTAGCAGGATTTGGCCCATTGCCTTAGTGCTGCCTGCACATTCTTTAGCTTTCTTTCCCAAATGAAGCTTGGGGAGCCCTCAATATGCTGCCTCCAAGTATGTTGAATAATGTTTCGAGCTGATTGCTGTTCGCTCCAAAGTTGGTTGAACTTAAAGGGCAGCGGACCAAGGTTGCAATGGATTTTTAACTCGAGGGTGATTGGATAGTGGTCTGATGCAGCAAAAGGAAGAATGGCGGAAGTGACAGAAGAGAAGGTTGACAAAATAGAAGTATTCACCAAGAATCTGTCCAACCTCTCCATAATATTATGACTGCCCAGTCTTCGGTTGTTCCATGAATACTTGCGGTTTTTTGGAGTTATGTCAATGAGGTCGCCAATATGCATTACATTTTCCATTTGAGTCCTGAATGGATCTGGCAGAAATTTCCCTCCTCGCTTTTCATTTGCATGGAGGATGAGGTTAAAGTTGCCGGCTACAATTGTATTGCTGCTGTCTCCTTCTTGGATGTGATTACTGAGAGTTTCCCAGCAATTTCCTTTATCCCTATAATGATTGGGAACATAAACGTTGAAGATGACAATCTGCTGTTGGCTATTATGATTTTTTAGGACTGTTTTTATCCAGTACTGTTCAACTACCTCAGATTCACGTTGCCAATCATTCTGGTTCCAGATTGTAGAAATTCCTCCCGAAGCGCCTCTCGCTTCGCATATACTTCCTCTGTAGTTTTTGTACTTGCCAATGATTTGGCTGATTTCTGTTTCCCTTTGTTTCGTTTCCTGAAGTAGAATAATGGATGGTTTCTCCTGCGCTATGAGGTCTGATAGAGCAATGATTTTTGAGGGTTTCCCAAGTCCCCTGCTATTCCAAGAAAGAATTTTGATCATTTCAAACCTACATTTCGAGAAGGTGCTCTACCTCCTTTGTCTTTGCTAGCTACTTCTTGATCTTTGTTGGCCTGTATGAAGGATTCTATCGGGTGCTGCAGACCGAGAGCGATGTCCTTCTGAGCATTTTCATCCCTATGTTGTTTTGTAGACTTTCTACCTGGCTTTTTTTGTCCATCGAGGGAGGAGCCCTGGTCCTTGGAATTGTTGCGGGTAACTCTGGGAGGAAGGGGATCAGGTAAGAGATGGGCGTTCATAATAGGAGAGGAGGACTGGTCTGGGAGGGAGGAGGGGTGGGCGGAGGGGTTCGAGGAGGTAGGGATCGAGGGGGATGGATCGTCTTCAGGGAGGGATAGGATATGGAAAGGGTTGGTAGATGAAGGGGACAGAGGGGGAATTTCAGGATCGGGAGAATGAGAAGGATGAGGAGGAGGAGGCGGAGGCGGGATATGGGCAGAGGGATTCAGAGAAGAGGGATTAGAATCATTGGGCAAAGAGATGCTAGGGGCAGATTTTTTTTTTTTACCACTTCCCATTGATGATCTTGAGTGTTGCTATCCACATTAATTATCTTAGTGCAGCGATTAGCAAAATGACCGTACTCGTGACATACCTTACATTTAAAGGGGATTTGTTCGTAGTCGAGCTGCTGGATGTGTGACCATTCATCGACTTTGATCTTGATAGCTTCTGGAAGTCCTTTGCCCAAATCAACCTCGACGCAAATGCGAGCGCAGGCTTGCATGTTGTCTCTTGGTTCGCTTCTGTCAATGTACTTGCCGACTGCGTTTCCAATGGCTCTTACAGAGTCATCTCCCCAGCAATGCAATGGGAGATGAGGGAGACGAACCCAGACAGGAATTGCATTAGGGATATCAAGTTCTGGATCGAAATCTAGTGTCCACTTATTCAGGTACAGACCTCTGGAATCCATCAAATAGGGTCCGTTGCGAAAGATCAAGTCCTTGTCATTCTTTGTCTCGAAATGAAAGGTGAAGAAGCCTTTCCCACAGAATCTAATGGCGATTTTTCCTTGGGTTTTGTCCAACCAATTTCTTTCCACCCACCTCTGGACGGTTTTAGGTGATGGCCAAAGGCCAGTGAATTGGCCAATCAAACCTCTTTCAACGAGAGCTAAGGCAGCCAGTCTGGGCGCAGTCGGAGGCAGAGCAACTTCCTGAAGTCCATCTAATTTTTTTACGAACTTGGTAACAGCAGGGCGGTTTCGTTGAGGAGGCAGGGAGCTGACAAGGGCAGAGAATGCCTGTTGCTGTGCCTGAAGCATGACAGTCTCCTCCGGCGAAGACTCCGGAGAGGCCATCGGGGCTCTGACCAGGAGGCCAAGGGCGGCAGGAACGCGCGCGCTAGGTCACGGAGCGCAGAGCGAAAAAAAAAAGTTCTGCTAAGACTAGTACATGTTATTACTTAGTATCTAATGTGTTCTAATGTGTTTTCCTCTTATTGAATACTAAGGCAAAAATATACTATTACTTAGTATTTAGTAATTTTTCACTCTTTTGTGCTAGCAAATACTCATGACATTTGTTAGATACAATTTTCCTCTAAATGTTTCATTCACTAACTTATGAGTATCTGTGTGCCAGGAATAAAGACACTTATGATGGTAGGCCTTGATTCTCCAACCTTATTTTGAGTGCTTTATGGATCCGCTTTGTTATTAAATCTTTAAGTTTCATCTTACATCCCTTACTATAACCTACATATCTATTTGCTAACTTAGAACATCTATATTAATACTAAATACAGGGAACACCCCTTGTGGTAAGAGAGGGTTAGTCTCTATCCTAATGTGGGAGGATCCTTAGGTCCTCAGTGAATGTCTTCTTAAATTGTTCTTTGTCATCGGAACAATTTAGGAACCAACAACACCTTTGGGTTAGGTCACGCAGAATGCCCTCGGCTCAAGCCAGGTAATACACACTTGACTTAGCCTAGCACAGATCAATTCAAATATCCATGTAATACGTCCTCGACTCAAACCTACCAACCACAATGAAAACCAATTCAAATAACCATGCACTACACCCTTTGCTCAAGCTTACCAACCACAACGAAAAGAAAGTCAAATAACCATGCACAATGCCCTCGACTAAGGCCTACTAACCATAGTGAAAGCCAATTTAAATAACCACGTATTGCACCCTCAACTTAGGCCTACCAACCAATTCAAATAGCCACGCACTGCACCCTCATCTTAGGCCAACCAACCACAATTAAACCAATTCAAATAGAAATGTAATATGTCCTTAGTTCAAACCATGTAATACACCATTGGCTCAGGCTAGACAACATGCCCTTGCATTAGGCCAACAAAAAACATCTTCTTCTTAGACCAGGAAATTCATCCTCGGCTCAGGCCAATCCAGGCCTTTCAGTCATGACAAAACCAATTTGAACAACCATGCACTATGCCCTCAGCTCAGGCCGATCAATAAAACAGAACATCAACGAAATTGCCACTAGAAAAAAGGGTGTCACTAGAACCATCTTGCTAACCACAGTGAAACTAATTCAAATAACCATGCAATACACCCTCATCTCAAACTTGACCATATAACCATGGACAATCAACTCCTTCGTATATCCACAGAGCCACCAAAACTCTTGTGTCACATTGTTGCACGTCTTTGGAGTCATGGGCATGTACAATATGTACATATTTATATGGCAAGGGTGCATGGGGCCATTTTTGTGACAATTAAATAAAGAATCCAAGGACTTCCTATGTGATTGTTTATATGATCTTGACCTTCTTCATCTGCCACAATCCCATGGGCCTAGCCCTTTAAGCCATGTGACTTGGTCTTTAGGGGTCATGGTCATCCACATGGTGGCAACAACATGATTTCATCATGCCATGTAGTGGCCCCTAGCTAGTGCCACATGTCACACATATTCAAATGTTTTACCAATCAAAAAGTTCCATTTGTACATGGCACATGGCAGTCATCTATACTGCCACATCACCTTGTTGATGTCATCATGCCAACATGTCAAGTCATTTCATCACCACATCTTCTTCTTCATCTTGTAGCTAACCTCCATGTGTTATTGTACATCCATGTCATCATATCTATCACATCATCATTTCCATCCGATCACAAATTGCCACGTGTCAATACTTCATGGGTCCAGAGGGATCATTACACATTGTGCATCTCTGCACATCATCCAACTTTCATGCTCTTGACTATGGTCTTATCAGTCGAAAGTGCATGTTGTTTAACTATGTTAAACAATGCACATGTTCACATAGCTAAAGTTATTGATTAATTTCCCAATATTTGGATTTGCCTTCAACGCATGTGATCATTCACAAACTTGGTGATTTGCAAATAGATTTGGTGTTTTTGGTCCTGATTAAAACTTCCAACTTCAAATGATCATAACTTCTCATATGGGAGGAGTTTTTCCAAGTGTGATATATTGTTGGAAAGGTCACGGAGAGGACTATCCAACCATACCATCCATATAATCATTATGACATAATAAATATGACAAAAATAGAGTAAACTTCAATCAACTTTGACTTCATTTGATAAGGACATGCAAAATATTGGACTATCATACTGCTTCCTTTGATTCAAGAATGACGTTTCTGCTTCCTTAGACATCCCCTTTGATATTAATGACATAGGTAGTCATCAATGTAAACACCATGTCCAACAATCTCCCCATTTATCATTGATGGCAATGGACCAAACTCCTCCTAACATGCTATTGGAGACTCCCCCAAATTAGTTGCAAAGATTCTTCCTGCCTAATCCTGCTTTCTCTCCTTTAATTTGTGCTTTGTCTCCAGAGCCCTCCTTTTGCTTCAATGTCTACTTGTTAAAGTCTACAATCTCTCCCCCAACTTAGTTGTGAATATTCTTCCTTCTTGATCTTGCTTTCTCTCCTTTAATTTCCGCTTTGTCTCCAGAGTCCTCCTTTTGCTTCAATGTCTACATTTTCTGCTGCTTTGACATCAATGGAAAAGGGACATGTTTTCCTACCAATGCTCCATGACTATTCTTGAGCCTTCCTATGGACCTAATCCCGTTGTAGATGGAGTCTCCCCCTAGGGCCATGCTTCCCTTGTGCATAAGCTCTTCACGTGTAAATTCCTTCCAATTCTCTATAACTCTTCTTGAACTTTCATGTGGACCTGATTCTTTTGGAAATTGAATCTCTCCCTTTTAATATTCATCTCTTTCTCCTGTTATCATGCTGCTACCTTCACAATAACTACTTCCCTAAAAGTGATAATCCTACCTATACAATATAGCTTCTTCAAGATTGAATTCAAGCAATTATAATCTTGAAGAAGCCTTCAGCAAGGGATTAGATCTAAGGGGTCATATCTAACCTTGGTTCTTCACGTTCATTCTCCACCCCATAGTGTTCATTATTGGGTTAATAGGGAGTCCCTTTCTCTTGTGCCATCTCATGTTGGGTCTGAAATCACATGTTTTGTGTCTTTCATTGTGACATATGTAACATTTAATATTGAGCTTGAGCATTGGAGGAAATGGCCCATATGATCTGTTTCTAATTTGATCCATATGTCTAAGCTTGGGTACTTGATCATATCTTATATACTTGATAAGATCATAAGTTTCACAATTCTGTGGTTTGTAGCCAAATTTTGTGCATGAAAAGCAATAACCAAATAACTTTCTTTGATACCCGATGGTACTGGGTGGTCTTGATGTGACATATCTTCAGAAGTTGTTCCTCGGAAAAGATTCATCTGTTTGCTGATTTATAGCATCATTACGAGAATCATTAGAAATGTTGAAATGAACATGCTTGGGATACTTAGGATATTCAAACGAGTTGCTTCTAGATACAATGAATGTCTAACTATGCTTCTTGGGATGATTTTCATTTGAGTTTCTTGAAGGATATTTATCTTTTGATGTCTTGTAATAAGCCTACTAACCAATGCCTATTTTGATGAGAGGAGATATTTGAATTATGAGAATATGATCTAGAGACTCAGACCCTTTGAGAATCTTTAAGTTGTGTTTGTGCTTTTCCAATTATTCTTTCAAAATTAAAATTTCTTCTTCTAATCTTTCAAAAAGTTTTTCCTTATTACTTATTTGTTTTGACAAAAAATCCAGTATACTTTTGGCTTCTTCTAGCTCAACCTTGAGAGCGACAATGGAATCTTTATCTTGGTCTTTGTCTTGGAGTTGTTGCTCTAGTTTGATCACCCTATTTCTAAGGGTTTTTATTTATTTTTAATGCAATTCTAAGTTCTCCTTCATAATGTATTTCTACTTCAGTTTCTTCTATTTCAGTGAAGAACAATATTTCACCTCTTTCATCATTAATCACACTTTCATTTCTCTCGTAATCACTTTCTTATTTTGAGAAGAAGTTCTGATTTTTTGGCACCACATTTCTTCTTTTGATTCTTGGTCTTGAATATTACTTCGTCATCACTATCATTCATTTTTGCATAAGGAAATTTAGAAGCATAATGTCCCATTCTTCCACATTCAAAGCATTTGAAAGGAAACTTACCTTTGAACTTTTTGGTTCCCCTCTTCAAATTTATGATTAACTCGGATTCTTTTTCATTAGATTAATGACTGTAATTAACTTGATTCTCATGCTTCCTTCCTTCCTTGGATGCTTGGAATGTTGATTCCTTGATTCTTGATTTCTCCTTCTCTATCCATAGTTCATATGATGAGAGTGCTCCATGAAGCACATCCATGCTTAGTTTATCCAAATTTGACATCTCTTCAAGGGATGATACCTTGGGATTGAATCTTAATGGAGGATATCTCGATATTTTTTGAACAACAACATCATCCTTGAGTCCTTCACCAAGATTTGCAATATAGTTAACAATATGGTCTTCTCAAAGAAAGTATGAAGCAATATCCTCATCTTCTTCCATTTTTCAAAATTTGAAATTGAGCCCTCTAAGATTGTAGCTTGGCTTTCTTTACCCCCTTTTCCCCTTCATAACAATTTTTAAGCTTGTTCCATATATCATGGGATAACTTGCAATGCATTACTTTGACAAATTCTGAATTTGACAAACCACTAAAAATGGCATGTTTGGCTATTTCCTTGGATGCATAGAGGGCCATACCAATTATATTTGTAGTAGGAGTATCAGGATCTTGATAATTGTTTTATACATCTGCCTAAGCATCAACTCCCAAGGAAATGACGTATGTTTCCATTCTTATCTTCCAGAAGGAATAGTTGGACCCATTGAACAAAGGAGGCTTTCTTGATGATATGATAGAATCCATATTTCCTAAGATAAACCTTCCAACAATTAATTGTTCTAAAGGCACATTCTCTGATACCACTTGTTAGGACAAGATCACAATGGTGGGGGGTGCATCAATGTAGTGGAAAACTTATCATTTCAAAATATTTAATCAATAATTTAACTATGTAGAGTGCATTAGAAAATAATTTGAATTATAACAATGAATTAAACTATGCATAAAGAAAACATCATCACATCCATTGGGACGTGGAATTGGAACCCTTTTTACCTTCATTTGTCCATTTTTTCCACCATCTTTACCCCTATAGTCATACTATGTTACTCCATCAATTTCCTTTTTGACTGATGTATGCCACTCTCTTATGTCACCTTAGTTTATGAAATTTTGCTTGTATTTATAAGAGCTTGACTATTTTGAGTGATTATATTAACAAGTTTGACATTGATTTTGTTTTAGGATAGTCTAATTTGCTAGAGCGTTGTTTATATGTTATGCTATTTCTCTAGGTTTTGTGTTGTCGACATTCTAAAATGAGAATCTATTTATACTGCTGCCATGGTGCTATAATATATTCACAATACTCTAGTTTCTTGATAATACCAACAAGAGTCAACATGATCTATCACTCAATCGTAGTCAACATTGATTATTGTGCCAATAATACGAACTACTTCTTGATGATGCAACCAACTCGATTGTGACAATTATGGGTTTTTTGTTGTTGTTCTCTTGCTATTTGGAGATATAACATTATTTTATTCTCAGTAAACTAGTTGTAATTTGTTATGTAAGACTCTCAATTTGGACAACATGAGAATCAAGAGATTCTCATAGCCTATTGTGGTTTCAAGAATAGACATGATGTAATCTATAAGACAAGAAACCCTTTACCCTAAGTGGGGACGAGGACACTATCGTGTTTTTTGGGAGAGGCTATGTATTTGCAACTATTTTCTAATATTAATATAAACTCTTATGGTTTGTGGCTTTATAACATTTCATTGACTTAGTTTTGTGAGCTATGCATTACCAACTCCCTACTAAGGAGGAAGGTCCCCCATATTTTGCAGGGTTTGCTATGATAGTAAGGTAGTGTAGCAGTGTGCTTAATTTCCTCTCAGTTGTATTTCATGTTGTTTCACATTATGTTGTCAATGATGACAACAAGATGTCATTTATGTCAAAGGGGATGTATGAGACAATAGTAGTATCACTTATGATGAGTAAGGAAGCAACATGATTCTCTATATGATAGTTGGTTCTCCTACAAATTATCATCAAGAAGAAGTTATAGGTGCTTGAAGTTATTTGAGTTTATTTTTATACAATTATGATGTCCTAAAGATACAATAAACAATATTGTTGTGTAGGTCTTGTTGATACCTTTCCAACGATATATTCCACTTATAACAACTCCTCCCAAGTAAGAAGTTGTGTTCAATTGAAGTTTTAATATTGATTAAGGGACAAAAACCCAAATATCAAATGTGTTAACAAGTGTACATGTTCAAGGAAGGTCCACCACTTGAGAAATACATGGAATTGGGTGTGCAAAATTTCACACTTTTTAATGCCATTAAGAGATGTGAAACTCTTGGGCTACTCAACGAAATCCATAACTCTTCAACAGATGGATGATATTAAAGATACACGACATTAACTAACCCTATCGGCCCAACGAAATGATGACACATGACATCACCTTATATGATGATGTTGGGGACCCGTTGAATGAATGACATGTGGCATTCTTGCACAATAAAAAACACAATCAACATGATGTCATCATCACAAGGACATGGTGCAACTTGGGGTTGCCTCGTGGTAGGGACAAATGACATGTTTCAATTTGAAGAAAGGATAGAAATGGGTGACACGTGGCACCCCTCACAAGATTCGATGTGGCATGATGGCATCATGTTGACATCATCATGTGAATGGCTAGGTTCCCCTGAGAAACCGGTCATAGGGCTTGGTTAGATTGAACCAATGCGTTGAGTTTAAAAATGTGAATCAACAGAGCATGGTCACATGTTGGGACCAACTCCAATCATATGGAAGGACCTATAGTCAAATGGAACTATGTTAAGCCCAAATTGTATGGCATGGTATGGGAAGGGAAAAGCTCAAAGTTTAATGGGAAAGGCATAGCTCCTCCATTACATAACTCAAATTTTAATGAATGTCAACATAGGCTAAAGCCACAGACCCTTGGGTTGGTCCTCAATCATCTTGTACAACGAAACACTATATATATTTGTGTGTGTGTGCTTGAGTGACTCATTCACACAACAAGCGTTCAATGAATAGATCCAATCTCGACGAAATATTTTGTTTGAAGTTCTAGTTTTGGTGAATAGTTGAAGGATTAACACTCTGTTTGGATTGTGACATGGACCTTGGTTATGGCCATAGTGAAGTGCTAACCACGATGAATTTTGTGTGTTAAGTTGGAAAAGTTACTTGTGTTAGGGCATGTCATACATGGTGTAACAAGGTTTGGCACGAGGGCCATACCCTCACCCTAGTTTCAGAGCATAGTTATAATAATGTTGAAGGCTCGGGCTATCAAGCCTCATAAATAGCTTGATTGGTAGTGTGACCGTGTTGTTTCAGTTAAGACCTTGGTTCAAATCCCAACAACAGTCAAGTCAACACATTTTTATATGTCATTGGGTATGTTTTGTATAACGAATAACATAACAACAATGGCCATTCTATTGCACCTGTATTGGATTCTGAACAAATTTTAGAAGCACACCTGGAATGTGATATTTTGTAGATTAGTTAATTTAATATATAGTTTTATTTTGTTTTTATGGGGTTTTGGGCATGATATTTGTCCAAATTGGATTTTGGAAGAAGTTGAGCAATCAAGGTTTAGAGATGGAAGTAACAAAAGGAAGGAAATGACTTATTGACACTTACTTGATGACCATAATCCATTTTTTTGTTTTTTTGTTTTTGTTTTTGTGTTTTGAGGGTCTATGAGAAAGTTGCAATGGTTTTGGAGCATTTTGAAAACATGTTTGAAGAATGGGATTGAATGACTAGATTGATGAATTGGAAACAAAAAAGTATGGGAAACAACATGATAGCTAGTGACAATTGTTTATATGATAGTTTGTGGCAATATTTATGATGTTGGTTGCAATAACAATGGTTGTAGGTTATGACAGTGATTGTAGTGACAATGGTGATAGGTTATTGCAGTGGAAGTGGTTGCGGGTTGTGACAATTACCATGGACTATGTTGTGACATAGATTAGAGGTCGTAGATTATGACATTACTTACGATGCAATGATATATGATGACAGTAGATCCAATTTGAAAATGATATGAAATAGAGGTCCACAAGGAAGTTGAAGAAGGAGGTGGGTTCCTCCACAAAGATTGAAGCCTCAATCAAGTTGGAGCCTAGAGCCGGTTGGAACCTCCTCATCATTAAGGTTGGAGCCTCAATCAAGTTGTAAATTACAGCGGGCAGCTGCCTGCATTCTTTTGAGGTTGGTGCCTCAATCAAGTTGTAGCCTACTGTAAGTAGCAACTTGAATTCCTTGGGGGTTGTTTCCTCTAGTAGGTCATAGCCTGCAAATTTATGTAATGAATTGAAGATAAAGAAGGAAAATGATTTGTGGTTATCTCTTGTATGAGTTTCCACATAAAAAACTTGTGTCTCTTGTGATGTGATGATGTGTTATTGATGTGATGATAACTTTATGAAGCATTAGTCTATCTGGTGATTAGATGATTATGATTATGATTCAATGCTACATGGTTGATTGATTATGAAAAGTTGTGAAATGATAAAATTGCTCTTACACTTATTCACCCCACCTCTTCTTGGTGTGGCCTTTGGGCCAACAAGTCGAACCAGAGCACGTCATATTCAAGAATAGTTAACTATTGGAAGATGGATCCACAAATTTTTTCGCAACGTGGACTTAGATGCAACATTTGTTATGCTTATGGAATTTGAGCTAAATGAGGTTAAAATAAAGAATGAAATCTTGGCAAAGTAGCTTAATGAAGTTAAAAAACAACTGGGAGAAACATAAAAACAGTTAAAGGAGAAGAATGACATAATTACCCATCTCAAGAAAGATGCAAATGCAACAAGGCAATCAACTAAAGAAATTTAGGAAGATTCTTAGACCAAAACAAACAACAAATGGAAAATATCTAGGTACCACAAATTATTTTATGGTTATTGTTTTCTATGTTATGCATTTGGTCATAAGGCAAATGATTACGATTACGGGAGAAATTATTTACAAATTCACATGAAATACTTTCTATGTCAAAAATTTGGAAACACAACTAGGGCTTGTAAAATAAATCAAAGTAGGGAAAGGAATTCCCTCAAAGTATGGAAAAATAAGGAATACAAGTGTGGCCTCATACTATATGCCAGAATCAAGAGAACAAATGATATGTTGATAGTGGTTGCTCAAGGTACGTGATAGGGGATCAAATCAAATTCATCAGCATCAAAGAAATATATAAAGGTAAAGTAATTTTTGGAAACAATGCATCTACACATATTATAGGAAAAGCAATAGTCAACATTGAAAATGGAAGAACCAAAGCACAACATGGGCTATATATAGAAGGATTGAAACATAATTTGTTAAGCATTAGGTAGATGTGTGATCAAGGCTTTGATGTAGTATTCAACTCTAAAAGATGTGAAATAAAAAATGCATATACTGGTAAGTTGGTAGCGAGCGATATTTGAATAGATGACAACACATATATACTAGATCAACCAAACATTGAAAAATGTTTTGCTAGAAAATTAGATGAAAGCTGGTTGTGTTATAAAATATTGGGACATATCTATTTCAACAACTTGGCAAAGATTATAAGGACACAAGTTGTCAAATATATGTCTATGATTTCAAAACCTTGGATAAAGTGTGCAAAGCATGTCAACTTGAGAAGCAAAACAGAGTCTTATTTAAAGCAAAAGAGTATTCAACATCCCGATTATTGGAAATTATCCGCATAGATCTCTCGGGACTAGCCAAGACACACTTTAAAAGGTGAGAGATATTTTATGCTATTTGTTGATGATTTTATGAGGATGACATAGGTTAGATTTCTTGAAAAAAATGAAGCATTCAAAAAATTTAAGAATTTTAAAGCTATTAATGAATTTAGACTTCTGTGATCAATAACATTTGTTTAGAGAATTTTCGGCAAAATCACATAATTAATCATTTGTCGACGCGTTTCGAACCAACTAGTGTGGTTCATCATCAGGATAAGTTGAAGATAGAGATCCAGTTCAGTGTGTTAAATAGTCTAAGCAGAGACTCAAACGACTAAAAAGTCTAACATCTACTTTTCCACTTAGGACCCCAGTCAAACTTCCTTTAACTGATTAATATTAAATTACTATTATAATTACGGAGCTAGGTTAACCAGGTGAAAAATAAAA
>APFE030499345.1:0-36428 GCA_000404065.3 Pinus taeda | reverse complement strand
ATATTTTATTAATTAATTAATTAATTCTAATTATATTCGAAAATAGCAAAATCTTAGGCTAATAAGGAATAAAAATAAACCTTACATTAAAGCTCTTGTAGAAAATGAAATGGACTTGAAGGTTAAATGATTAAGGGCTGATAAGGAGGAGAATGTACCTCCCATGATTTCAATAAATTCTATGAAAATCATGGCATTAGAAGACACTTAACTATCGCAAGAACACCTCACCAAAATGGCATGGCTAAAAGGAAAAATAGAATAATTCAGTGTATGGTAAGAACTCTTCTTTTTGAAGCTCAATTGTTGGATCGATTCTGGCGAGAAGCAATAAATAAAGCTATGTATACTTTGAACAAGGCTTAAATAAGAACTAAAAGCTCTAAGACTCCTTATCAGCCATGGAAAGGAAGACCAACCACCATTAAACATTTCAAAGTATTTGGAAGCACATGTTACATAAAGGTGAATAAATAAAAAACTCGGGAAATTTGAAGCGAGAGTCGATGAAGGTATCTTTCTAGGATATTCCTATTGAAGCAAGGATTACAAATGTTATAAAAAAAGGACATAAGAAGTTAGTGAGAGTATTTATGAAAAAGTAGATGAATCATTTTACTCGAAAAATTTAGGGTGAAGATAGCAAGAAGAGTTGCAGACCTCTTGCAATTGTATCTCTTCTACTATCAAAACTCAATAACAACCCTGATGATGGATCCCTGTTGGGATTTGAAACGTCGACAAGATATGGATTTTACTGTGGGTTCTCCGGTTGCTAAGCTAGAAGATATTAACCACATAAGTCTTAAATCCAGAATTATTTCCCAATGCGGAGGGGATACATGGAGTGAAATCATTTTACTCGAAAAATTTAGGGTGAAGATAGCAAGAAGAGCTGCAAACCTCTTGCAATTGTAGCTCTTCTACTATCAAAACTCAATAACAGTCCTGATGATGGATCCCTGTTGAGATTTGAAACGTCGACAAGATATGGTTTTTACTGTGGGTTCTCCGGTTGCTAAGCTAGAAGATATTAACCACAGAAGTCTTAAATCTAGATAAATCACTTTCAAATAATGAAGTTATTCCTTAGGCTCATCCTAACCTTAATATATTTTAAGAATCCCCATTGAAAGAACAAGAAGATGAAGAATTTGAAAAATCTCAGAGAGAAGAATATGAACCTATGCATGAAAAGGATCCATGTAGGTATGTACAGGAAAATCATCTAGATGATCATATTTTGGGTGTTAGGTCCCTATAATAGTAGTGTAGCCCCCTTATTATTGTTTTTCCCATGTAGCCCCCATATTGTTATTGGTGTGCCCCATAGAAACACAATATTGTTATTATTGTGCCCTTACATTATTATTGTTATGTAGGCTCTGATTATATTGTGACTCCCTAGACTCCTATATATACCAAGGAGGTCTTTTCATTTATATCATCCAAGAATTGTTCATTTTTGTGATATAAAGGATGTTTCCCCTTGAAGAGGTTAATTTTCAAGTCATTGGTCTATCTTTTCTTCTGTTTTGTGATATGGTTTCATAACATTTGGTACTAGAGCCTGGATTATATGGTTTTGCTGCTTCAAACATGTGATATTGGAATTTTCACTATAAATTTTTTCTTCAAGGCTCTAGAACTGAAATTTCGACCATGTGGTACCTAAATCTTGGTTAACTTCATGTAAAAAATCAGATATCTATCCACTATATTTTCTGAGATATGGTTCTAAGAAGTTAGGGTTTTTTCATGCTCCAGAATTTTGTCTCAAACAAGTGACATAAGGAAAATCGTCATAAATTTCTCTGCAAGAATCAGACTTGAATTTTGTAAAAAGTGACTGAAATTGCACAAATCGTACTTTGTCATGTATCATTTTCAAGGTCGAAGGTTGAAACATTGACACGTGGAATTTTGTACAAGTTCGCTCTATGAAACCAATCCATAATTAGGGCATCATGGGAGATTGGGCATAAGTTTATCTTGAAGAATCCAATCTCGGTTTGACTTATGGCATTGGAAAGAAGAATTAGAGGGATATCATAGGATGGAATTTTAGACCATGGAGAGTTGAAATTACAGAGATACAATAGTTTCAAGATCAAGCTCCAAAAGACAAGAAAAAAGGTGTGTATTATTTTAAATTTGCATAATTTTCGTTTGAAAAATTAGTTTGAAGTGATTCAAAGGGAGTAGTGAAGCATAAATATCATTATTTTGTTCCAATATTCCTTAGAACAAAAAACAGATACATTCAGTAAGCAACCATAAATCTCTACTATGACGCATTACGAAGAAGAAGATATACAACATGATATATCAAAGTTACAGGGCCAAGTGCAACAAATTTAACTCTCACAAAGAGAAACCAATTGGGAGTGATGAATGTTAAGATGTATGGTTTAGAAGAAAAAATAAAAAGGGACATGGAAGGTTTAAAAGCAAACATGGAAGGATTGGAAAAGTTATTATGGAAAGGCTTCCTAATGGTGATAATGTAGTCCATGAAACTCCTGATGAGAACAAAAGGAATGTGAATCATGATTTTAGAGACTCTAACCCAAGGATGAAGATCAACCATATTCCAAAGATTGATATGAGGAAGTTTGATGGAAAGGATCTCACAACATGGATACTACAAATGGAAGAATTATTTTATCTACATGATGTGCCACACACATAAAAGGTACACATTTCATCCTTATATTTAGAACAAAATCAGTTTTTATGGTATTAGTGGCTTTGTTCATGTAGATAAATTGTCACTTGGAAATTTTTTACGGAAGAATTGGTAGCACATTATGAGCATACAAAGAGAAATTCTTTCTTTATCCAATTGATAAATATCAAACAAAAGGGTTCAATGACAAAGCACATTAAGGACTTCCAAAGATTGAATGTAAAGGCAAATTATATTCCAAATTTGATGTATCCATAGGGACTTTAAAGGATAACATCCAATATCAGGTTTTCCTTTGGGAAACTAATTCATTAGAGAAGGCATTCAAGGTGGCAAGAAAATTTGAAAGAAAAATTATGGCAAGAAGGAAGTCTACCACTCACAACTATAAATATGGAAGTGTTTCCACTCCTAGCCTCCCACAACCTACAAGGTTGACATCACAAAAACTGGAGGAAAAAAGAGAAAAAGGGCTTTGTTATAGTTGTGATAACAAATACACTAAGGGTCATAAGTGTGCCGAGAAGAAATTATTTTACATACATTGTGAAGAGGAGGAAGAAAAGGAACAAGAAACATCAAAAGAAGAGGACATGTACCATGAACCAACCCTAGAGAAAGAAGAAATGAATCTAACCATATCTTGTAATGCATTGGCAGGAATTACCACTCCTCAAACACTCAATATAGAAGGATATATCAAGAGAAAAAAGGTAATAGTGTTGATCGATTATGGTAGTACCCATAATTTTATTTGTTGTAAATTAGCTAAGGAATTTAATTGTTTCTATATCTAGCACTTGAGTGTTAAGTGATTGTTGCATATCAAGGAACTATAATTTGCTCAAGGAATTTCCATAATATCAATCTAACCATGGGGGGATATGTATTGAATAGTCCAATGCTTTCTATTTGAATAGTGTATTGAAGAGTCTAATTGTTACAATATTTGGGGATGATAACTTCTAATTTTCAAGAACTTTTCTTGAATTTTCATAGGAAGGAAAGGAAGTTGAATTAAGGGGCATCATGGAGAATCCGAGGAAGATAATCAGTTGTAATGGTATGACAAAACTTTTGAAGAAATAACAATGAGGCATAATTGCACAACTATGCTCATTAGATGTTTAAACATCGAAATCATCTATTTATCCAAATCTCCAAAGAATATTGGATAATCATTCCAAGGTATTTGAGACCCCCAAAGGCCTCCCACCTATTCTTGATAATGATCATGTTATTCACTTGATTCTAGGAAGCATTCCTCCAAACATAATACCTTATAGATATCCCTATGCCCAAAAGAGTAAAGTTGAATGTATGGTTACATAAATTCTAGAGGCATGTACAATTCAACCTATCCAAAGTTCTTTCTTTGCTCTATTAGTATTGGTACACAAAAAGGATGGATTGTGGCATATTTTTTTTGGATTATTGTGAAGTAGGAAATTGTTCCCTCTGCAGACAAAGGCAACCCCTCTAGCCCTAGAGTGGGTCTAGTCACAATAAAGACAAAACAACAATCGATTCCCTTGAATAGTCATCGTTGGAGGCCTACCTCGAACCAGTGGTTGATGAAGTTCTGTTGCGTTGCTCCAACTTCCGTTTCTTTCTCCTCAATGAGCAATCAACCTGAAACACCACAAGAAAACAAGAGAGTACGTAACTGAGAACAACAATGATCTATTTACTTATAAACTCAAGAGATCATAAGCTATCAAGTAAATTGTACACAAGATATAGGAAATTATCATGGATTGTATTAAAATGAGTCAAGTGCAAAGCTTACAACCAAGTCTTGACATCGCAAGCCTTCTCAAAAGGTCTAGCTAGTATGTTTCTTCAATCATTCACTCTCAATAATGGGTCTCCCAAATAGATGATATCTCTCTCTCACTTACAAGCTCTAGCACAAGGTTAAGGCATTCCACAACCTCTTGCCGAACTATTAGTAATCCCACACTTGTCACACTCACACCAAAGCTATCTACCAAACTCAAAAGAACTAGCAGCACTGCCCCAACTAAAATAACTAGCAGATCATAGCAATGGTGAATGATTTTATAGGAGAAGGAGTCTCCATGAAATTAGGGAGAGGGAGCTTATCCTCAAGGGAGGTTGCACAAGAGGCAGAGCCACCATCCCAGAGGAGGAAAGGCAACCCAAACTGACCCAACAACTAGCTCTAGAGACATCCAAAAGGCCAACTATTTGAACAAATTTTCCAAATCTGGATCGTCACTAGGCATGAACTAAGTATCAGTGAAAACATCGCAAGGAGGCAATGCATGCAGACCAATCGTCGTAATAACTAGCTGGAAGCCTCACGCCGGGCCCTAAAATTCGATCATTGCGGGAAACACGTGTACACCTGTGATGAAGTCATGACGAGACTGCTTATGATAAGAGATTATCGCGTATATTAATGGCTTACTTGCGACGAGGTATAAACTTAGGGAATAGGGTCAGTTCTTCAACATCAGAGAGAATTGTTCAATCTTTTAACATAAGTTGGAAGATATGAACATGTTTATTCGATACATGACACAACAAAGGGATTGAGATGTGGAGAGTGACAAATTACTGTGTAACAGATGCCCCCTAAAGCATGAAGCCCAAGAGAGTGGGAGGGGTGAAATGCTTTACGAAACCATGACCGAACTGGAACACCACGTTGAAGAACCTACAGGTGCAAGTAAAACTGATATCTCTAATAGTGAAATACATGTAGTCTAAGCATGGGTGCAGCCATCCAAAAGACATATGAAACTTGGTTTGTGGTATGGACTCAGCCACCTAGTTGATAAGACCATATAAAATGACAAGAGTATGGTCGCAGCCATCCATGAAGACTTAGGTATGGTCACAACCATCCAATCAAAGTGTCATGTATGTAATCACGAACCAATCCACGCAGCCTGAACATATGTAATCTTAGTTCGGGGTCTTGGGGCCCTAACTGATCTTAGTACAAATTCTATCATGTGAATAGATGTGCTGAGGTCGAGCATGATAGAAAGTCACTTGGTTACTGGTCAATAATGAAAACTATTAACAAGCACGAAAGAAACCACCAATAATGCCAATGGCTCTCAAGGTACTACCAGTACAATCCACTAAGTGTGAAGAATGGGCTGAAGTCGAACACTCGTGGAACCACCCAATCAAAGACCAATGATGAAAGTCTGTCGTCAGGCACAAAGAACTTGCCATTGAGGCATGCAAGCTCCAAGGTACTGAAGGGGATCTCTAGATCAATCTCCTGGATAATGAGCTGGTGTCGACATGAGATGATCTATCACAGGAGGGCCATAATGTTTCCCCCATCAACGACACAAGATAAGGAACAAGTGGTAGATGGCGAAACAGAGCATCAGAGGAGGAGGTAAGGATGTGAACTGCAGAAGGATTATACTCTTGAACATATTAGCGGCATGACTCCAGAATGTGGTAGCATGTTGGTACCAAGGGATCAGAGATTTGATGGAGACAACATGGATCAGATGGAATGAGGCAAAATGGCAACCCAAAACCCTGGAAGGCCAATGACGATGTGAGGATATCCCAACTCGACGAGAAGCAAAAGTGTCGATGTTCAAGAGTGACTAGCTGCCGTAGGTAACCAATGACGACTTCCAAATTTCCCTCCACCATTGCTGGCAAGTACCCCAATTATTTTTAAAAAACAAGCTTGAAGGGGATAGCATGTGCTTGTAATATAAGTTCGACCTTTGGGCGTATCCAACCTAGTGATAGTTTAACGAGCCCTAGGGAGGAGAATCTCGAGTCTCTTCATGGTGACGAGTCCAATGTCATCAGGGTTTAACGAGTCCAACATAGGGAAAACTCAGAGTCTTTTTCATGTTTAGAGAGTTTGAAAAAGACATGGAAAAGAAAACTCTAGGGGGGGTCCTTTTTCGTAAATTTGTGTCCCTCGAGCCTCAAAAAGTATAAAATAATACTTGAGAGAACCACTTGACCATTACGATCAAGGATTAATTTTCGTAATTAGTGGCCCTGATCCAAAAAAGTAAAAAAGCGATCGAAGACACGTCGTTTCATAACCAGTATCGAACTCGAAACGAAAAAAGTCCGGCGATCTTTTCATGTTTATACGGTCAGAAAATAGCTAAAAGTGGACAACCTTTTATTCTGTTTAATGAGTTAAAAGGGAAATCTCGGCAATCTTTTCGTCTTTTGTGAGTCGGAAAAGGGCTTAAAGAAGACTTGTAGAAAATATGGACCAAGCATTAAATGTATTCGCTATCCTTGTTTCTGCACAGAAAAACCACATCATAAGATCCATTTGATACAAATGCATTATATATATGGAAATTAGGTTAAAAACTCAAAACCCTAAACAAAAAATTAAAGTAAAAAGTGAAATCCTAAACCCTATAATGCAAAACCTTAAAATTTTGGGAAAATTACTATAAAAAGGGCTCATGGTAATTCATTTTTTACATTTACACTTTGAGTTTTTTACCTTTGGTTATTTTGAGTGCAAACCTGTGTGAAGTTCAGAGCTTGATTCTAGCATTCGTGATCGACCATCCCGCCCGAGACTTCTACCAAGTAAGTAAACCATCTTTTGCGTTGGATTTCCATCATTTTTAAGTTCAATTTCATATTCCATAGGTGGATTTTAGCAGATTTTTCGTTTCAAATCTGCCCCTCGATCATCGCGGAAATCCCTCACGGGTTAGCGACGATTGAGCATGCTAACACACAACGTTTTTGGGGTCATCGCTAGAGACAGGTGTACTGTCACGGCGATCGGGAAAAGAATGAACTCTGATTTTGAGCTGTCTCTACTGTTTGAAAAACAATCGCTATGACACTGTAAAGATTGATTTTTTTTATAAATTGCGCATTTAAGCCCATGAAAAAGATTCTAATTATTTTTTCCTTCAATGCAGGGCAATAATGGCATTCATATGTCAAGAGAGAACCCATGATGACAATGATGAACAGGCATTTAACAACCCTAAGTGCAGAAGAACCCTACTTGATCGTGGATTATTGAAATTTTTCCTTACACCACACCTTCGGGCACAACCAGACTTGCTCGAGCTACTAATCTGCTCCTGGAACCCGACAAAGGGGAAGTTCGTCATCCGTGGTAAGGACATTGAGTTTGATGTGACAGACATATATTTCTCGACTAGTTTGTCTCGTTGTGGTGAGAGACCAATCCTGGAGGGTGTACAAGTTGCTGGCGAGACTCTTGATATGCTGATAGCGCGGTTGTACCCAGGGGCGCGCAAATCATCCACTAGCGGGAAACTGCAGATCCCGAGAGTGGGGGATTTGACCCTTCGCACAATACTATTTATGGTTACGAGAGCAGTGGGCTCTTAAGCATAGCATGAGGCAACGAAGACTCATTTGTGGTTGGCCCTTGATTGCCTCACTCCGACCATGTACAACTGGGCTGACACAATGTCTGTTAACATGAAGAGGCAACTTACTAAGTGTCGATGAGGGGAGACCAAACAATTTGGATATGGATCCATTCTAATACTGCTTATGCTGGAGCGGGTACCATCACTTCAGCTACAGGATATGGACCTGTATGTGTCGGGATCGTGAGAGACTCGCATCACCCGATGGGCACATGTGATGCCACGAGGAGGTGGTGGTTGGCCAGTATCATGGAGAGTACTATTTTGGGAGTGGCTGGATCATCAGAAGATCATCATTGAGGATTGGTCGTATGCGGGCACAGATTTCCGAAGAGATCTTGACATGCTACTCCCACCTGGCAAGAAGTGGGATGAGGGAGGTAAAACACTTGGTCAAACACCACACTATCTATGTGTTTTGTTTTTATAATGTTTTTCGATTTTCACATGCATATGTCTTAATTGCCATTTCTATGTTATTTGTAGACGTGGGACTGGAGACACCCGTGGGACTGGCTCCTGAGGCACAGAGGGAAGGCAACAGAGAGTTGGCTCTGGCTCGCCCAGGCGGTAATGCGGAGGAGGAGATTGCCCAGAACCTCGAGGGCCTGGCTGATAGGATCCCAGATTATAGGGGGATTAAGGAGGTCCTGGTGGAGTATCAGAGATATACTGTTGGTGTACACCTAGGATACACAGGATCTTGAGATGAGTAGTGCGGGCGGTGGTCTACTATAGGGAGTAGAACTCACCACTATAGACACCTAGGCTTTACTTTCTGCTATTTTTGAGAGACAAGTGTCTCAGATGTATTGTGAATACAAACTCTATTTTTGACATACACACTTATTTTTTGAGCGCCTCGGTGTGCCAAATGATATATATATTTATATATGCTATCTATGGTTTATTACTATTTAAATGCTTTCATACAATGTTTGATTACATGTTGCATAAATTTTTGTCTAATACATGACTTGCTAATGCATCAGTTAATGTGTTTAATCTTCTTGGAATGTGTTGATATGTGATAAAATCAAAATTTCTTTCCAATAATCTGACATGTAAATACTACCTTAAAATCTGAGGATCTCTGACGAAATAATGCTCGTTAAGTTGATGGACAACAAGTTGAGAATCCATATTCACAACCAATGCATGAATATCGAGGTTAACAACCTCGGTCAATAATTCAATGACAAGCTATATTCAGCGACATTGTTTGTGGTGCAACCTAGACAAACACCTTGAAGTTGATTGAATTTGTGGAAAACCTGTGATCAGTTATGAAACACCTTGAAGGTCTACTAACTCACCGTGAGGATAATAGATCACCATGCCGTAGAGGAAAGGTTCTGGGTACTATGATAGGAACCATCAGTGAAACCAATGTAAGGTTTACCAGACATCTGCACAAGAAGTAAAAGGACATAATAAATGGCAATTATGCCTACACACCAAGCCACACATGCAAACACACACTGAAAACACACGTATGTACATAGAAGATGCATGAAGTTCATGCATAGTATTTCTTAAGATAAAGCCCATTCCGGGGCTTATCTAGAGGATTCCCTTCATAATCAATCAGCTCATAGGCCCCTTTTTGCAAAACGCGTTTCACAATGTAAGGCCCATGCCACATAGGCTCGAATTTTCCTGCCCCTAGCTTATCATTTGCTTGGTTGTAGAGCAGGACTATGTCTCCTTCGATGAAAGAACGGGGGGTGACAATTTGGTTGAAGTGAGTTTTCACTCTCTTATTTTGTGCTTCAATAACTAAAGAGGATAGTTGACGGGTCTCGTCTAACCACTCTAGGTAAAGAAGACGTTCTTCTACCAGAGTAGTGTTTGGGAGCAATTCAATAGCTAATTTAAGAGAAGGGATATCACATTCAATCGGAAGGGTAGCCTTCAGACCGTAAACCAATTGAAATGGGTGAATCCAGTGGCATCCTTCATTGAATTACGGTAGGCCCATAAGGCAGAAAACAACATCAAATGCCAGTTATACTTGTGCATGCCAATGGTGCACTAAAGCATTGTGACCAAAACTTTGTTGATAGCTTCTACTTGGCCATTGGCCTGAGGATAATATGGCGTCGAACTATCATGATGCAAGCCCAGCTGGGTTGCTAACTCAGTCATCATATGATTACGAAAATGAGAACCATGATCAGTGACAATAGCTTGAGGGACTCCGAATCGAGAAATTACATGATTGAATAAAAACTGAGCCACTGTCTTACCGTCATTAGATAATGTAGGCGTTGCCTCGGCCCATTTCGTGAAATAATCGATGGAAACGATGATATACCCATGCACCCCGGCCGAGCGAAGGTTACAGGTCATATAATCAATGTCCCATTTGGAAAAAGGGCCGACAGTAATGAAAGGGTGTAAAGGAGAGGGAGGCACACACTTCTTCCGTTGGTAGATTTGGCATGCATGACAAGAGCGGACGACGAGAATGTAATCCTTAAAAATAGAAGGCCAAAAATACCCAGCGTGGAGGATATTTTGGGTAGTAGCATACCCGGACATATGAACGCCATAGGTGCCAGAGTGGAAATCATTCAAAACTCATTTGGCTTCCTCGAACGTTAGACAACGACGAAGAATAGAGTCAACACCGAGACAGTATAGGGTGTCCCCGATAATGCGATAAGACTAAGAATGATGGCGAATACGTCACCGAGCATCTTTGGACAAATCAGGATGAAAGGAGGACGTATGAAGGTAGACAATAATATCCCCATACCAGGGATCGAGGGTGCTAATAAAGAATAGAGACTCGTCCAAAATATGGTCCTCTAATCGAGAGGGTGCAGTAGCAGATGGTATCGAGCAGAGAAATTCAATGAAAATGAAAGATTTCTTAGATTTTGCCGTAGTAAACTCCAAATCAAACTCTTGAAGGATGACAATCCGTTTCGAGTATTTTCCCCCCAACAACTAATGTGACAAGATGTACATCATCGGTTTGATGTCAGAAATCACCACCGTTGTACCCAATAGTATATAATGGAGGAAACGTTGGATGACATGAACGGCTGCCAATGCCAGCTTCTCAACATAGGCATATCGAGTTTCCATGTGAAGTAAATTGCAACTGAGATAATAGACAACATGCTCGGTACCGTCATCATCGTCTTGAACCAAAACCATCCCGATGGTGCTATCGATGGCGGCTAGATAAAGAGTATAGTCATGGTGATAATCAAGCGGACGTAACAATGGAGCAGAAACAAGGAGTGCCTTGAGTTGCTCGAATGACTCTTGTGTAGCGGCATCCCAAACAAAGGAGGCATCCTGCTTTAATAACTGCGTATAGCCATTGGCAACTTTAGCATAGTTCGGAATAAAATGGTGTAAAAAAATTGCTTTACCCTGTAAACTCTGCAATTGTTGCAAAGAAGCAGGAAATTGCTTTACCCTGTAAACTCTGCAATTGTTGCAAAGAAGCAGGAGGAGGAAGATTCAAAATTGCTTCAACCTTGAGGGGATCTAGGAAGATGCCATCTTTGGAGATGACAAACCCAAGAAGTCCGCCAGATTCAACGCAAAAGACACATTTATACGGATTAAGATGGATACGGTAGTGTCGGCAGCGAAGAAAAATTTGCAGAGGTGATTTGGATGGTCATGGCACTTTGCTGAATGGGCTGGAAGGTCATCTAGGTAAGGCTACACAATGTGACGAATATCATGAAACACATAAGACATTGTGCGTTGGAAGGCAACAACAGATGTTTTAAGACCGAAAGGGAGTTTCTTATAGGCAAAGGTACCCCACGGGCAAGTGAAGGTGTTTTGTGTTGATCCGTTGGTGATATATTGATCTAGTTGTAACCAAAAAAGCCGTCCATAAATGAATAAATCTCAATTCCAACACAATTGTCAATGAGTTGGTCAATGAAAGAAGTAGGATAGTTATCTTTGGGACAGGCACGATTAATGTCATGGTAGTCAACACAAACCCTAATAGTGCCCTGCTTCTTGGTCACAGGGACAATATTAGAAACCTAATTAGTGAGTGGGATTGGGTAAATAAACCCAGCTTTAAGAAGTTTTTCAACTTCTCCTTTAATAGCTGCAGCCTTTAGGGGGTGCATGGGGCGTAAACGTTGTCAAATAGGTTTAGCACCCGGATACATAGGTATTTCATGCACCAAGATACTAGGATCAATGCTGGGCATCTCTTCGTACGACCAAGCAAAAACGTCACGAAATTCTCTGAAAAGATCGGTATAAAGTTGAATCTCCTCCGGAGTACGGGTTACTCTGATGTGAATATTCTCGACAACCCCCGGTTTAACAGAGATGTCAATAGGTATGGTTTGCGTAATATTCTCCATGTTGCCTTTAGAGAAAACTTGATTGATTTGGATAGGTGTCTGAAGGGGTTGGGAGGGGACACATGAAGCAAACTACTCAAGGCAAGTAATCATAGCCCCGTGGCTAGGGAGAAACGAGGAACAATGGTGATGATCAAACCAAGGGGGTTCCTTGAAAGACATAGTCTCAATAATTGCTTCATCAGAAGGAAAGATTTCCTGTAAGTGATCTAAAGAAGCACTATCTTTGAGCCAAGGGGATTTCATATACGTGTTGAGAGCTCTGCTCTAAGGAGCAGGTTCAAAAGATGAAGCCGAGGCAGAAACAATTTCGACATTGTTGAGCTCGGCAGGACTCAATGGCATGACATCGCCCCAATATTATACCTGATAAATGGGAGGAAGAACCCAAGGATAAAAAAGGATAGAGAGCATATTAATGGGAGCAACCTTGGGAGGTGGGAGTGAAAAAACACCCATGAGGGTAGGATCTTTAAAAAGTCCAACACCCACACTCTCATACAAAATAGAGGTATGCTCCACAAAAGGCACGTTTCCATAAGAAGAAGAAGAAGTGAAGAAGGAAAATTGGTCTACCGTGACAATTTTCCCTTGATGGGGAAAACGAAGGACACGAAATAGAGATGAAGCCACAGATCGCATGGCATATGTCCAACTTCATCCTAAGAGGAGGTTGTAAGTTAAATTCGCATCGACAACCTCAACCTCAACTTCAACTATCTTCCCTTCCAGGGTAATAGGCAGACGCGGGAGGATACCATAAGGATGGGAATCTCTCCCATCGAAGGCTTCCAAGGTATTGGGAGTCTAACCCAGGGTTGGGGAACCAATAGCCTTCCAACAAGCAACATACATGATGCAAGTGGAAGCACCCTCATCAATAACAGTGCAGTGAATATTCTTAGAATTGATGATGACTTAAATGAGGAAGGCGATCTGGTGAGGCAGTATCAACACATGATTATCCAGATCAAAAGTGATCAAATCCGAGTCAGCCAGGTCAATGCTATCAATGGCTGATAGTAGAGACTTTCTCTGGGAGGCACAACTCTGGGGGAATTCTAATGTGGACATAGTCGAAGGAGCTTGGGCTAAGTCCTCAACAATGCTATAGTGCTGTGTAGCACGAACATTTGGGTTGTAGGAAGACTTCTGGAGCACTCCTTTGGGAGGAGGTCAAATGACTGACTCAGTACTAGGCCCCTCGATATGGAGGGGACTAGTACTGGATGAAGGAATACTAGAGGGGACGTCAGTTTCCTACCTAGCGGGTGAAGGATATTCTTTTGACTGGGTACTAATATGGATGGGAATCTTCCCAACCATGAAGACTTGAGAGCCGAAGGTGGAAGAGGATTGAGGTTGATCAGCCACCATTTGAGTCTGTTGCGAGGGAAAAGGCTCTTTGAGCACATCAGGAGTCCCAGGGGTGCCTTTTAGCAAACAACTAACTTCAGACCGCCTAGGGCAGTCTTTAGTATAGTGTTCCTCATGGAAAATGGGACAAGGATACTTCAGCTTTCGCTTGGCACCTTCTTCGACCGGAGGCTTAAGGGGGTCCTGCTTTGGTTGATCGGCTTTATTCTTCCCTTTTCCCTTTTTCTTACATTTCGAATTTTTGTCTGCCACGATGGACTGGACGGCATTAACTTCGGAAGTTTTACCAGGATTGGGTGGAGCCTGAGAAGCATTTTCGTTTGGAGCAGTAGACTTTTGCTTCACAGGGTTCGCGGGAGATTTTCTGGAGGATGCATTAATGGAACCAATGACACCATCAACAGATGGCGTTGACGGAGCTTTGGAAGTTCCGGGTCGTGGAGCATCAGGCAAATAATCATATAGTGTACTAGACCGGGAGTAAATCAAGTCAAGATACTGAGCACATGCAATAGCTTGCTCTTCAGTTACACATGCCCCCATAGCAATGTCCACAGCTATCGGACAGACAAACAAGGTTGTAAACTAGTCAGTCAGAAGCTGATCGGGGATCCAAAACTTAATTAGATGGTGACGCCTCCTCCATTCATGGATATGACCAGAGATATGCATGGCTGTGTCCTGTTTCAAGGATGTCAGGAGGTGTGTGCCCGTTTCATATTGAATCGACAACTGAAAATGAGTTAAAAATGCCATAGCAAGCAAGTTAAAGTCCTGAAAAGTTCCACGAGCTAGCTCAATGTACCATTTCGCGGTAGAGCCAGTGAGAGTCCGTTGGAACAGACGGAGCCAGATGGAATCATCAAGCCATGAATTAGATGAACACCATAGGTGATAGGTCATGACATGAGCTTGGGGATCTTCTCTAGAGTTACCGTCGAATTTGGGACAATCACCGGGAATCTTGGTTGGTACCGGTGGCCAATACGGATTATGAAGAACGGGATCATTTGTCAGTTTGGACACATTTGGCAGTTCCAACATCTCTAATAAAGGTAATTGAGGATTGAAGGACATCTGAGGTCATGAGTAAGAAACAACATTAGAGTTCCAGCCAGTTCCTAGTTGCCCCCATTGATTTTGCCTGGACGGATTTGGTCCATAAGGGTTTTGTCCATAGGGATTATAAGTGTAACCAGATGGTTGACCCTCATTTTGACTACCATCGGCCCACTGATTATTAACCTGACCAACAGGAGCAACATATGGTTGCTGAAAATTCTGATAAGGGTTAAGCTGTGGCTGTTGATAATTTTGATATGGGGCAATTTGAGGTTGCCCTTGGGGCTGCTGGAGGTTTTGAAAACCATATGGCTATTGAGCTCCAAATAGTGCCTGGGGTCCAAGCAACATCTGATTAGCAATTTGGGTTTGAAAACCAACTTGATTTTGGAGACTGGATAGGGTCTGGAGCCCAGACTGGGTCTAGAAACCGGGTGGAGCTTGAGAAACAATGATCATTTGAGTGCTTGGTTGAGTGGGTCCAGATGGATGTCCTTGTGAGAATTGAGGTTGACCCTTTTGGCTAGCAGATTGGCTTGGTTGAGAATGAGGTTGACTCATTTTCCAAAAAGGTTGAGCTTGCTGGGTAATGGTTTGACCTTGCAGAACTGAAGGCTATCCTGACTGACCAAATGGTTGAGCCAACTGAACAATTGGTTGGCCTTGCTGGATTTGAGGCTGACCCACTTGTCCAGAGGATGGACTAGGCTGGACAGTAGGTTGGCCTTGTTGAATTTGAGGCTGACCTACTTGTCTAGAGGATGGACCAGGCTGGACAATAGGTTGGCCTGGCTGAATCTGAGGCTGACGTACTTGTCCAGAGGGGTGACCTTGCTGAGCACCAGGTTGGCCTTGTTGGATGTAAGGTGGTCCTGGTTGACCAAAAGGTTTCCAAAGTAAGTGAAAGAGGAACCACTGAAGGCCAAAGGTTGTCCCTGTAAGGGTTGTCCTTGTGGGTCGAACGATTACCCTAGATAAGGTTTCCCGTAGTAGGGTTGTCTGTAAGACGACTGACCTTGATAGGGTGGACCTTGAAAAGTTGAAGGTTGTGCTTGGCCGTCGTGAAAACTGGTCGAGCCCAAGCAACAGATAATGGAACGGAAACCTCAACTGTAGGCTGAGATGGGATAGATTCAGGGTGATAAATATGGGCTCCTCGAGAATCATAGTAATGAAACAGATTCTATGAATCCGAATTCTGAAGAGCATGCATGTATTGGTCATACGTCCAGCCTCCCCGAATACAGCTGGAAGAAGGTGGGACACTGTGGGTGGGATTAACAAGTCCAGATGCTGACGCCGACGGACCACCATCAGTAGGACCAACTGAAGGTCTGGCAAGAGTGGTCACAACTAAAGATGTAGTGATGACACTAACAACGGGAGCTAAAGAAGGCACACAAATAGTCAGAATAGTTGGGACAAATGTGATAGTCACATTGTGAATATGGGGTGTGAAAGGTTCTGAGGTCAGAGTGACAGTACGAGACCGCATGGAACTGGTAAGGGGAGACTTGGAACTCATGATATCAACCAAAGCATGGTAGCATAAAGGCAACCTGATACCAAGAGGGGTGACACGGAAGGAAGAAGTTTCTGTAGGTATAGGGATTTCACCACTTGCCATAAAGGTTTCTTCACCAGAGACAGGATTCATCTCGTCCATGTCGGAGGAAGAAATCGAGACCAAAACACCAGAAGGAGTAACGGGGAAATCTTCTTCGGAAGGTTCCTAGATGGGGTTCCAATTAATATCATAAAAATCATCTTCCGGAGTGTGAGAGTTAAGCAGTTGAATACTCAGAATAATAGGAAGAGTATCACTAACAACTGGTACCTCAGAAGCGACAGAAGATGGAGAGCCTTGGTCACTTGGTATGGGAGACAGGATCGGTGATTCCGCTAGGATGATTTAAATCAAAAGTTCTAGGGAAAAATAAACGAGTAAGGAAAACAATCCTATGCGAATTGAGACACAATCAAGATTTAACAAGGTAAATGTGAACATGGTCAAATAAATTTTATGACACAAGAACAAAACTTGACCTTTTCATTTTTAAAGAGTCGAGAAAAGGACAAAAGATGACTCTAGTTGCCTTCGAATATTTAATGAGCCTGAAAGGACAAGTGCTCAGATGGACCTTTTATTTTAAGGAGTCGAAAAGGAATGAAAGTGACTACTCTAGAGAGCTAGGAAAAAGGTTTACCAAACAACCTGTAAAATTGTGTATACACCTTGGTGATCAAATGAAAGAAATAATGACCAAGGACTTCCCGTACGACACTCAATCTTCCCGAATGCTGTGTTCGGTGTGTTATAGTTTGTAAGGCGGTAGACACAACTTCCTATGGATGTAGGATAATAACCTAGTGGGGTCTCCTGATATATACTCAACGGTACTGGGAGCACAAGTTCGTACTAGCAGTTATTGAGTCACAGAAGAAGGAATCACCCAACCTTAAGCGAAAGCAATAGTGACTAGATTTAACAACGTTAGAGCACTTTTCTAGCCTAGACCTCTAAATAATGTGCGTTAAGTTCCAATGCATTGTTAAGTTCATTCAGTTCATTTTAGAGTTAATCTTGAATTAGGTTTCAATTTCCAGGCCCTACCGTATGTATATAAAAAGCCATAGGATGCAACTAGAATGAGTAAAGCATCTTTCATTTTGATAAACACCTACTTACAGAAAGGTAGAAATTTCATTCCCAAACCAAGACAAAACCAAGAAAATCAAATTCTGCAAGCGCTAAGAAACACAATGCATTAACATACCAACCCACAGTGCATCGATACTACTAATGATAGACTTAAAGTTCACTTTCTAATTTATCAAACATGAAAATTTGAAATGCATATGTAGTTTCACTTTCGTATACTAAATGAATGCAATCTTTTGATTTTGATTGTTTTGAATTTAAAGAGACAAACAAGCAAGTGGAACTAATCGATCCAAACAAGTGTGATCTATGCTTGGTAGTGAAGAAATCAAATCAATACCAAAAATTAGTTCAATAATCGATACTAAAAATCAACTAGCAAGAAACAAGCAACGAAAAGGCCTCAAGAAAATCAATAAGACGGTTGTGGATGAACCTTGGATAGACAAGCAACCCGGACAAATGGTTCAAAAACTAGAAAGGGCTAGGTCACAAGGCCTAAAAACACAAGACTCACTCAAAGAAACCAAAGACAATACCCTAACCAAAAGCAATTAAAACAAGCTGATGGGCGAGAGGAAAACAATAGGGGATAAATAAGACTAGTGAATTCAGGAGGTGAAGATGTAAAAACAACTTACACAGGGATAGTCACGGGTATAATAACCAGCAACTAGTGACGATAAGCCAATGGTTGCAGCAATAGAGTGACGTCGTCGCGGGAGTACACCTATCTTCCTCGACGTGCCAATTTTAGGAATAGTCATACTGTACGACAAGATTCAATGACGCACAAGTTTACAAATTAGAGAGAGGGCGACATCATTGCGACTGTCAAGATTTTTTCAGTGACGAGCTCAAAAACAAGAAAAAACAAGTCGAAACTCCTAAAAAAACACCAGACTATTCTCCAGACAGTAAGGGGAATTCCCAGATTGACCTAGGTAACCCAAAAACTGATGGTTTAACCCCAAAATTCAAGAGACACTAAATCAAAACCAAACAAAAGCAAACAAGAGAAAAAACATAAAAAGGATCTCCCACTGTGGTTGCCAACTTGAGAAATAGGAAAGTGTTCCCTCTGCGGAAAGAGGCAACCCCTCTAGCCCTAGGGTGGGTCTAGTCACAACAAAGACAAAATAACAATTGATTCCCTTAAATAGTCATCATTGGAGGCCTACCTCAAACTGGTGGTTGATGAAGTTCTGTTGCATTGCTCCGACATTTGTTTCTTTCTCCTCGATGAGCAATCAACTTGAAACACCACAAGAAAACAATAGAGCATATAACCGAGAATAACAATGATCTATTTACTTATAAATTGAAGAAATCATAAGATATCAAGTAAATTGTACACAAGATATAGGAAATCATCATGGATTGTATTAAAATGAATCAAGCGCAAAGCTTACAACCAAGTCTTGACGTCACAAGCCTTGTCAGAGGGTCCAGCCAGTATGTTTCTTCAAGCATTCACTCTCAAGAATGGGTCTCCCAAATAGATGATATCTCTCTCTCACTCACAAGCTATAGAAAAAGGTTAAGGCATTCCATAACCTCTTACCAAACTATTGGTAATCCCACACTTGTGACACTCACACCAAAGCTATCTACCAAACTCAAAAGAACTAGCAGCATTGCCCCAACTAAAAGAACTAGTAGATCATAGCAATGGTGAGTGATTTTATAGGAGAAGGAGTCTCCTTGAAATGAGGGAGAGGGAGCTTATCCTCAAGGGAGGTTGCACAAGAGGCAAACCCACCATCCCAGAGGAGGAAAGGCGACCCAAATTGACCCAACAACCAGATCTAGAGACATCTAGAAGGCCGACTGTTTGAACAAATTCACCAAATCTGGATCATTGCTAGGCATGAACTAAGTATCAACGACGACATCGCAAGGAGGCAATGCATGCAGACCAATTGTCGCGATAAATAGCTGGGAGCCTCATTCTGGGCCCTAAAATTCGACCATCGCAGGAAACATGTGTACACCTGCGATGGAGTCACGATGAGACTATTATGACAAGGGATCATTACGTATATTAATGGCTTACTCACGACGAGGCAAAAACTTAAGGAATAGGGTCAATTCTTCAGCATCAGAGAGCATTGTTCAATCTTTTTACATAAGTTGGAAGATATGAACATGTTTATTTGATACATGACACAGTAGAGGGATTGAGATGAGGACAATGACAAATTACTCTGTAACAATTATAGGGAGCTTAATAAACTCACTATTAAAGATACATTTCCCATTCCTTTCATTGATGGATTTTTTGATGAATTACATGGAGAAATTTACTTCACCAAGATGGATCTTTGTTCAAGTTACCATCAAATTAGAATGACGATTGAAGACATTCTGAAAACAACATTCAGAACTCCTCAAGGTCATTAGGAATTTTTGGTCATGCCTTTTGGACTTAGTAATGAACCTTCCAAATTTCAAGGTTTGATGGATTCCATTTTCAAACCCACCCTTAGAAAAATTGTGTTATTATTTTTTGATGATATACTAATCTACAACAAGTCTTTGAAGGATCATGTTCAACATGTTGACATGGTGCTCAAACTATTGGAGGAGAAACAATTGTATGCAAAAACCTCTAAATTTTTATTTGGGGTACAAGAGGTGGAATTTTTGTCGTATTGTATCTCATGAGGGTGTTAAGGTAGATCCTAACAACATTGAATCCATCAAGGAATGGAAAATCCAAACAAACCTAAAGCATCTTAGAGGATTTCTCTAGTTGGCAGGGGATTATCACAAGTTTGTTAAGAATGATGGGAAAATAGCAACACCTCTAACACCATTACTTAAGAAAGATGCATTTTTTGGACTGCAAAAGCAACTAAGTCCTTTGAACATCTTAAAGAGGTGATGTGACAAGCTCCGGTTTTATCTACTCTAGACTTCACAAAAACCTTTATGGTGGAATGTGATTCCTTAGGAAATGGAATTGGTGTTGTTTTAATGTAAGAAGGAAGCCCATTGGTTATGAAAGTTGTCCAATCAAGGGAAGTATTTACAAAAACCTATTTATGAGAAGAAAATATTGGCAATACTACATGCCTTGAAGCAACGCCACCCTTACCTAATAGCAAGGCACTTCAAGGTAAAAACAAAGTCTTAAATACTTTTTGGAACAAATATTATCTTCAGAAGAGAAACAAAAATGGGTCACTAAGATGTTGGGTTATGACTTTGAAATCATCTACAAAAAAGGGAAGCAAAATGTTGTTGTTGATGCACTCTCAAGAAGGGATGAGGATTTGGAAGCATTTTTCTATGCAATTTCTATATCCAACTTGATTGGATAATTGAAGCAAGGTAGGAATGGAAGAATGGAAAAGAGATGTGGACACTCATTCAAAAGTTGTAGCAAGATCCCAATACATCTGATACATTTATCAAGAAAAATAACTCATTATGGTACAAATTTTGCTTATATCTATGTAATAATTCCCAAATCAAACAAAATATTATTTTGGAATTGCACAACTCTCCTTTAGGAGGGCACTTAGGATTTTGAAAAACTTATGACAGGGCCAAGAAGGAACTCTTTTGGGATGGACTTAAATATGATATTTAGAAGTTTGTGGCGTAATGTTTGGTTTGCCAACAAAATAAAGTTGAGACAAGTAAGACCCCAAGTCTGTTGCAACCTTTAGCCATTCCAAGTTAGCATTGGGAGGAGGTCTCATTGAATTTTATCACAGGTTTACCTAAGTCCGAACGAAAGAGTGTCATCATGGTGGTAGTTGATACACTTACCAAGTATGTAAATTTTTGTGCATTATCTTATCCTTTTAAAGATAATACAGATGCTACTACATTTATGGAAACAATTCAAAAGCTACATGGAAACCCAAAGATTATTGTAAGTGATAAAGATCCCAGTTTCACTGGAACTTTTTAGTCGAAATTATTTTCTTGTCTTGGCACTCAGTTAGCTCATAGATCATCTTATCATCCTCAATCTGATAGGCTAATTGAGATAGTGAACAAATGTTTGGAAGGATATCTTCATTTCTTTGTATATTATAAACAAACACGATGTGTCAAGTGGTTACCTTTGGATGAATGGTGGTATAACAATTCCTTCCATATTACATTAAAAATGGCCCCATTTATGGCACTTTATGGATATGATCCACCACCCATCACATCATATTTAACAAAAAAATCTAAGGTTCAAGTAGTGGAAGATCACATCAAGCATCAAGAACAAGTTCTTCAACTCTTAAAGGATAAACTCGCTCTGGCGCAAAATCAAATGAAACAATAGGCGGATCAACATCGCAGTGAAACAAGTTTTAATGTAGGTGACTAGGTATTTTTATGGCTACAACCATAAAAACAAATGTCCCTCAAGCAAGCTAAAAAAGATAATAAATTATCACCTAAGTACTATGGTCCTTACAAGGTGTTGAAAATATTGGTACTATGGCATACAAATTGGAGCTGCCTACATCTTCCCGAGTATACTAGTTTTCCATGTTTCATACTTAAAGAAGGTTATTGGTTATAAGATCCCAATTCAAACAATATTTATAGAACTTGATGAGGAAGGAAAAATCATATTGAAGCCTAAAGCAATCACTGAAGTAAGAACCTGATAGTTATAAAATCGATCAATTTTAGAGTATCTCATTAAGTGGAAGAAATTACTTGCTGAAGATTCCACATGAGAGGAGGAAAATTTTATACAAAAGCATCCCAACTACTCAAAAATTGAGGACAACACTTTTTTTTGAAGGAGAGGGCATGTTAAGTCCCTATAATACTAGTGTAACTCCCTTATTTTTATTGTTTGTGTAGTCCTCTTATTATTGTTGTGCCCCATAAAAGCCCACTATTGTTATTTTTGTGCCCTTACATTATTGTTGTTATGTAGGCTATGACTATATAGTGACCTATTAGACTCATATATACAAGAAGGAGGTATTATCATTTGTACAATACAAGAATTGTTCATTTATGTGATATAAAGGAGGTCACCCCCTTGAAGAGGCTAGTTTTAAATTCGTTGATCTATCTTTTCCTCTATTTCGTGATTTGGTTGCATAACATTGGGAAATAAAAAAGTGGGTGTGTAAACTAGAAGAAAACCTATAGGTACATCATCTCAAGAGAACATAACATTTTTGTTAGTCATGGAACCACATAATTTTTCTCTAGCTAATAAGGATGAGTACTGTATCAAAACCATGGATAAAGAATTGAACCAGATTGAAAAGAATCAGACTTGGGAATATGTACCAGGGCTAAAGGGAAAAAATGTAATTGGAACTAAATGAGTATATATAAATAAAATTAATGAAAATGGACAAGTAGTAAGAAATAAAGCATGACTTGTGTTGTAACCCTGGAGACAACCTCTAACTGCAAGAGGTTAGTGCCCAAGACATTGACTGGTTTGATAAAAACTTTTAAAATAATGGGCCAGAGGGAGAGAGATTATGAGCTGTAATGATTTCTCTAATTCCAAAACATATCATTCAGAACTAGAATGGCCATGAGTCACATTGAACTAAATAAATAATTGTAGTAGAAAATAAAAGAAGACAAGGTTTCAACATAGGGGATTAAGAATCTGAACCTTAACTCTGTGGAAAGAATGGTGAGAAGAATAAGAAACTAGGGGTGAATTTGTGTAATGTGGAGAACTTCATTAATGGTTTTTAATAATAAACTTGAGTACCAATAAGTAAATTCAAAGATATTAACTTAAATATCCCGATTGCATTGTACACTATTCTAACAGAAAAAAAGCATAGATGACTTGAAAAACAGAGAAAGGAAAAACAAATCTACAAATTTCCTAAATATGGAATCAATATCGTATTTATTATTTGATTTCAGAGAGATATTACATTACATATTGTCATGAATTTAAGAATTTGAACCCCTTCCAATTGCTGGTTTTGGACTTTTATTTCTGGCCTAGTCTAACTATTCTTTGATCAGTTATGTAACTAATCTTTCACACAATTACAAAACTGTTTTTGAAAAGGTTTAAAAATAAGATTACATTATTTAAATGTTGTATATAATAATATATAACATTTAATATCCCCTTAAAACAAAACCCCACCCCTTTTAAAATATTTACAAAATATGATATTTGGGCTTTCAACCCATTTTAAAACATATACATAAAAATAGGGTTTGAGTATGTGTAGACTTTGAATTTCATAGGTAAAAAAAAATATTGTTGTGCTCCTGGGACCCAGTCTTTAGTCTCGTGCATGTGATTCCGACAATGTTTTCAATCAAATTGTTTACCGCTTTTGGGGGATTTCACACCGTTATGCGGTTTTTTAATTAGAGATGGTAGGGAAGATCGTGGTCATAGATTTCCCGATCATTTATTCGGAGAAATAACATCTTGGGGGCTCCTCAACACATAAGTCTCATTCTTCTTATACCACTGAGATTTGCAAATTTGAGCAGTCCAATTTAAACATGCCTTGATGCGCTTACAACATGCATGTTTTTTATTCAACCGCCTTTTAGTCTTTAAAATTCTTGTACCAAGGCCATCACTATGAATAGTCCAATAACTATTGTAAGAGGATTTTCCACAATGATTGTTATGCTTTAGATTTGCAACTTCTCATGAAGTTTTAATCAAAATCACGAGAGACAAACCTACTCTATTGCTCTGTGGACATTAGTTCACAATTTAGATAAAAAATCTCAGAAACGGAAGAAGAAATAACACAAATGCAACCAATATTTTTATCTAGGGAAAGAAATCTGCTAAAAATCCCAATGCTTTCTTTCCTTAATGAAATGAATAGAGATGCATTACAATTGCTTTTCTCAACTGAGCACACCCTGCAAGTGCACAACCTATCTCTCTGCTCACTGAAGCCCTCTAACCTAGACTTAAACAAATTTTGCCTCAGCTTGAGATCTTAGTTCCATGCATTATTCCTTGAGGAATTAGTCCCTATTATTTAGGAAATTCCTCTAATTTAATTGCACAATTCCTTACGTTGGTCATCTAACTGCATGCAACACATGTACACTCAATACTAGTCTACAATTGACGTTACATTGCCTTGGAATCTCCACCTCAATTGCACCACTTGAATTCTCTGCATGCACTAGCTATTTTGGGTTGATTTATCAGTTAACTGGATGATCACTAATTTTTACTGAAGTCCCACCACTTAACTGGTCTTCCACTAGTTCCTCCAAAAGTTGGAACTAGTTTAACTAAAAACAACCTAAGATAACTGACCTTGATTGCTACAAATTAGCAATCATACATGAAAAACTAAACTCTAACTCCTCCAAATCGAATTTACTGAGTAAATTGGGTGACACAAGCCATATAAGAGAAGTTAACATCATCCAAGTTATTTGTTTATGCAGAAATTCATTTTTTCTCAATTTAATAAAGGCAAAATCAAATTGAGAATTTCTTGCTGCATTTTTCAACACTCCTTCTCAGTAAGAAAGGGATTATCAACCACCCTTATCCTGCACTTGTGGAACTCGAACTTCTCCCTTGACAAGGCCTTTTTCAAAATGTCAACGTATTGTTCCTCTGTAGGAATGTACTAAAACAACATAATCTGCCCCCACACACAATACCGTAAATGGTGATACTAAATATCTATATGCTTGGATGAATCATGAAAAACAATATTTTCAGAGAGCTTGATGCAATTCTGACTATCAAAGTAGATCATAGTTGGATACATCATCTGACTAAACAATCCAATAATTATCTTTCTCATCCAGATCGCCTCACATGATGCTTGATTGTTAGCTATGTATTCTTCTTTTGCTGAGCTGAGTGCCACAAATATTTGCTTTATTATGTACCAAGAAACTGTTGTGGACCCAATACTGAAAATTCCACCTGATGTACTCTTTTGGTTTGTGGACTTCCCACCCATTCTGCATCTTTGAAGCCACATAACTTCACTCCCTTTGTCCATTTGTACCATAGTCCAAACTGGGTATGGCCTTTGAGGTACCATAGAACATGCTTAGTCGCCCTCCAAAATAATTTAGTTGGCCTAACCATAGCTTGGCTCAGTTGGTTGACTACATTGCACATATATGGTCATGTGTTCCAGGATACATTAGTGAACCCACCAACTGCCAGTAAACAGTAGCATCCACTTCCTCACCTGAAGTGGCATCACATTTCCTCCAGTTGGTCGCTAGAGGTGTCTCCATGGGTTTGCTAATGTCCATGCGAAACCTTTGAAGTAACTTGTTGGAATAATTTCCCTAAGAGACAAACATTTCCCCATAGCCTTGCCATACTTCCAATCCAAGGAAGTAGTGCATGAGACCCATGTCCTTCATTTCAAACTCTCTTGTAAGGTCCTCCTTGCAACATTTGATCAACTACTCATCACTAGTTAAAATCAAATCATTAACATATAAGACAATATCAACAATTTACCTTCTACCAAGATATGATAGAGGTTTTAATCTGCTTCAATTTTGGTGAAGTGTAAACTGGTGAATAATTATTGATCCTGGTGTACTAAGCACATGGTGCTTTCTTGAGACCATACACAACTCACTTGAGTTTGCACACATGAGAATCTCGATCAAAAGTCTCTAAACCTTATGGTTGCTCAATATACACCTCCTCCTCAATAAATCCATGAATGAATGCTGTTTTTACATCCATCTGGTGGATCTTCCACACCATTTGTGCAACCAGAGCAAGAATTGATCTAATGGATGAGTACCTTGCTATGGGTGCAAAGGTCTCCTCATAGTCAATCCCCTTAACTTGAGAGTACCCCTTGGCCACAAATATGGTCTTGTAATTTTCTATGCTTCCATTTGTTGCATGCTTTACCTTGAAGATCCACTTGAACCCACTACTAGTTTGTTTGCTGGTCTTGGTACCACTTCCCAAACATTGTTCTTTATAATGGATTCATATTTCTCCACCATTGCATCAACCCACATAGATTCCTCTACTGCCTCCTCAAAAGAGGATGGATAAATATTTACATGCTTAATCATTAGAGCCTTGTAGCCACGTACCAATCTTGTGACCTTCTGCTAATTCGAAGGAGCACCCACATTCTCACTCGCATCCTAAACAAGTCTCTTAGCTTCCTTTGTCCTTTTCCTACCTTCTCAAGATGGTTATGCTTGAGTGGCTGTCTCCACTCTTTGCTCCTCAATTTGTGTCTGCTCCACAACTTCTTGAGGCTCCTATTTTGGAGCTAAAATCTCCTCTTCTAGTGGTATTTTAAGCTCCATCTTAAGAGAGCACCACATCACTTTATATTCATCAAATTTTACATCCCTTCACACAAATGTCATTTTGAGGGATGTAAAGTACACATGGTAGTTGTGGGGAGTTTCTTTCTAACCCACAAACAACCCCAATTATGATGTCATCTCTAGCTTCTTCCTTGTTTCTATGGAGACATGGCAGTAAACAGAGGCTCCAAAAATCCTGAAGTGCAACATAACTGGATTTCTCCCCAAGAAAGCCTCCTTCGGTGTAATTATGCCCAAAATCCAATTAGGAATTTGGTTACGAAAATATACTATTCTGTTGCATGCCTCAACCCACAAATGTAGAGGTAGGCCTTGATCATGCAGCATCGCCCTCGGTGCTCCCACAATACTATGATTCTTTCTCCCAACCACCCCATTCTGCTGTGGGTTGTGGGGTGTCAATTCTCGTCAAAATGCCTTCTTTTGCACATTTTTTTAAAAATTCATTTGACATGTAATCACCTCCATTATCTCTTCTGAGAGACTTCACCTTCTTGTCAGTTTCTTTCAACTAGTGCCTTGAATTCTACGAACTTGGAGACTGTATCATCCTTCTTCCACATGAAGAAGATCCAACACTTCTGTGAGAATTCATCAATAAAAATAACAAAATATTTATGCCTAGTAGTGGAGGCTGCCAAGAAAGGTCCATAGACATCACAGTGGATCCTTTCCAGGATTGCGTGTGCCTTTCTGTACCGATCATGGAATTTGGATTTTGTGTAATTCCCCAAAGTACATCCTTTACATACATCCTACTGCTCAAGTGATCCCTTGGGGAGTCCTATTTTTATTTGTTGCATGATCATCAAAGCACCATGATTTAAATGACCAAGTATTCTATGCCAAAGTTCGCCAACATTGCGGCTCTACACCTTCTATTCCTTTGTGCTCATTGCAACATGATCCTCCACACCTAACTTGTATAGGTTCTTCACACGAACCCCGATCTGATACACCTATCCCATGGCTATGTGTCTCAGGAATGCCTTTCCTTTATTGAAGATCACATCATAACCATAGTGTTCCAAACTACAACAGAGATGATATTTTTATTTAGGCCTGAAATGAACATGACATCCTTAAGCTTGAAGGGGGAGCCTTACTCCCTCTGAAAGGTGACTGTACTAATGTTAGTTGTCCTATACCTTGTGCCATCCCCCATCTCGATGTGCATTTGCAAATATTTATCCTCCATGTCATTGAAAAAGTATCTACACCCTATCATGTGGAATGATGCACCTGAGTCCAAGTGCCACACACTCCCCATCATTGTGCTGGCGTTGAAGGAAATGAGGGTAAAGTAAAGCTCAAATTGTGAAGCCAAACTTTCACCTGCTACTCCCCCTAAGGTCTTCTTACTTGTCTTATTGTGTGGACACTTCGTGGCATAGTGCCCTAATTAATGACAATGGAAGCATCTAATTTTTGACTAATATTTCTTCTTCCCCCTTGACTGGATTTTGGTTTGGATTGGGATTCCTTCCCTTTTCCTTTCTTTTCCTTTCCATCCAATATCCTCACCCTTGGATGAAGTGCCATATCTGGTATTCCACCTTATTTCCTCCTGTACCAAATCAAACCATAAACGCTCCCAATTCAATAATTTATCCCTCCCATTCATCAAATCTTGATAGCTATGCCAACACTTGGGAAGAGTCAGAAGGGCTAGACTTACCAAGTCATCTTGAAGGAAAATAACACCGGCACCACCTAGTTCATTACAACATTGCATGAACCTGGTCAGATACAACAATATAATGTCATTCTTCTGCATCTTGACACTTCAAAGTTTATCCTTGAGCACCATATTCCTATGGTCACTACTGTTCTCAAACAATTCTATCAGTGCTATCCACATTTCAAACTAATTTTATTTTTCGTGGAGATTTGAGACAATATGATTCCATATTTCCTCTAAGATTATTCTCCTCGCCTGGGCTACATCTGTCTTCCATTATGCAAGACCCTGGACATCAATTGTTGGTGGTATTGGAATACCTATCTTGACATATTCAATCAATCCATCGTCATCCAATACTTTGATCCGAATTTAAACAGGAATGTAACAAATTAAAGAGATAACCATATACACAAAGATGCAATGGAAATAATACTTCATTTCATTAATGGAGAATACTGAAATATGCTTACAACTGGAAATGGAAATAAACCAGCTAGGGCGATGGTAGCTTATCTCTGAGAAGAGATGTGGCGGCTACATGCCTCTGAACTATGTTACAATGAGGCTCGAAGGCCTATTTATTGTTGAGAAACAATGGAAAACCCTTAACATTCCAAAACCTAACCCTAGAAGATGAAATGCCAAACTGTGGGCCCCGTTTGGGTAAATTGGTACATCAACTTCCCGGGGTCGTAACTTCTTTGGAATACGATCTCTGTTTGACGCGTACAATAGCTCATTAGAAAGATCTATTCGAGCACTACCACTTTGGGATGCAACATGGGTCCATGGACCCATGTTGTCCCAGATTTCAGAAAAAACGTTGTTTAGGGCCTTAAAACGGCTCCGAAAGTTCAAGACTCGAAAAACTGCTAAAAATAGTAAATTGTCCTACAATTTAGGAAACTGAAAAGACGGAAAGAGACAGTTGTGGGGGTCCAAATGGGATAGGTGGGTGGCCACCAACATCCACCTGGATCATACTTCCTCCAAGCGGTCCTTCCATGCAACAAAATTTGAGGTTCCTTCCAAGGCATACTCTAGCCGTAGTCCATTAAAAGCCTTCTTCTCAGCTCTGAAGAAATCCTGGTACACTGATTTTCAAAATTCAAACCTCTGAGAAACGACTTCGAATTTCCTGCTCTAAAATGAATCCAACTCTGATACCATGTAGAAATTAGGGTATAGATACACAATTGATCATGAAGTTTCAATCAAAATAACATGACACAAACCTACTCTACTGCTTTGCAAACATTAATTCACAATTTAGAACAAAAATATCAGACATGCAAGAATAAATAACACACATGAAATAAGTATTTTTATCTGGGGAAAGAAATTTTCTAAAAACCCCAATGTCTGCTTGCATTAATTAAATGAATAGAGATGTATTACAATTGCTTTTCTACACTGAACACACCCTACAAGTGCACAACCTATCTCTCTGCTCACTAAAGGCCTCAAACCTAGAATTAGTCAAATTTTGCCTCGACTTAAGATCCTATTTCCTTGCTTCGTACCTTGAGGAATTAGCCCTTATTATCTAGGAAATTCCTCTAATTGAACTATGCAATTCCTTAGTCTAATCATATGACTACACACAACACCTATACACTCAAGACTAGTCTACAACTGATCTTATAATGCCTTGGAATCTCCACCTCAATTAGGTAACTCAAATTCTTTGCATGCATTAGCTATTTTGGGCTGATTGATCAGTTAACTAGATGATCACTGAATGAAGTCCCACTGCTTAAGTGGCTTTCCACTAGTTCTTCCAAAAGTTGGAACTAGTTTAATTGAAAACAACCTGAGATAACTGACCTTGATTACTACAAATTAGCAATCACACATGCAGAATTGAACTCTAACTTCTCCAACTCGAATTGAATGAGTAAACTTGGTGACACAAGCCATGTCACACAAGCTAACATCATCCAATTTTTCCGCTAATGTGGAAATTCAAAATTTCTCAATTTAATCAAGAAAAATCAAATTGAGAATTTCTTGCTGCATTTTTCAATAGTGGCCCAATTGAATCGTGGAGCAAGTGGAAGGGCTAACATGAAGGAAGAAATCAGGCCTGAAATGTGTTAAACTCTAATATCATTCTAGATATGATTTCCTCGAGAATTTGACCACCCTTTCCACCAATTTAAATGAAGTTCATCGACAATAAAAGACTGACTTGTTGAACCTGTTTCCACTGCTTCCAATATGATATCATTCTTCCCTTGAAAAAATCATACCATTGATTTTTTCTTACTGTTTTGGAATGACCCAAACAAGAGGTGAAAAACCAATCACAATTTGGAATCATAGGGATACCTATGAATGAAATTCATATCCAGTGAACTTCCATTCTCTTTTTCTCTTCACTTAAAGATAAATACTCAATTTGAGGAATAGGGATTTGTTCTGAAATATACAATTATTTCTTGCTGGAAGTTGAGCTTTAGAGAAAGAAAGATACATGTTGACTATGGAAACGGGGAAACTACACATTATTTTGTCTTGTATCGAAACAAATTTTGAACTCACTATCAGATCAATTCAGTGGTTGTCGCTTGTAGAGATGAGCATACAATCAAGGAATAGTAATGGCTTGCACAGGCCTAATGATGAAAGTAAGAAGCCTTGAATTTTCTATGAGATATATATATTATTCCTTCATTCCTTCAGGAGGTGCCCATATGAAATGATGAAATATGTCCCAAGATATACTGAATTGAATTAATACCCAATTGTGCACTAGGGTACATTGTGCACCTTGCACAAATAACAATAGTATGTACTCATGGCCCTTAATACCAACATACATTTCCTTTACATCAATCGAAATGTAAGAGGGGATACTTCAAGCACCGATGGATTTTCCAGTTCACCTATATTTATTCAAAATTATATGACCATGTTCACAGTTTGAGAATGCAATATATTTTACACAAAAATACATTGATTGACACCATAATTAGATGGAGTAGAACTTTAGTTGAGGGTGGGCCTTGGAACGAGTGTTGCATGCCGTTAAATCTTGATCGATCAATATGTAATAAACCTGACCTTGGGTCCCCCACATTTGCCATGGGCCAATATTTACATTAATATGCTAATGAAGGATTCTATTTTGACTCGATATAATATATATTTTTGTTTTCAATAACCAATATCCCACATTGGTTAGGGAAATAATTCCATCAATGTTCATATGAACCTATAATCCCACCATATTTAGACACCCTGTCCAATACATTGGATTTTGTGGGCTCCTTGCTTGGTGTCTTGTAAAACTGCTGGCTTTGGCAGAATTCAATTGTTGATTAGTCGACTTAGTTCTTGGCTTGTAACTTAGAATTATTTACTTAGAGATTGGGCCTTTCAGTCCCATAATCTTATAACAATAATTTTTTTCATAAGAAGCCGAGAGCATAAAATTGCCCATAAAAAGCCAAATTTTCCTCAAATTCATTTTTTTTAACAAAAATCATAAAAGATGGTCATGTGAAATCATGGGCCCCAACAAAAGTTTTGTCCTTGCAGGATTTAGCTACAACAACTTGTTTGCAAAGGTTACACACAAGTAGAAGGCATTGAATTCAATGAAACATTTACTCCTATGGCTCATCTAGAAGCCATCACAATGTTTTTGGAATTTGCATATTTCAAAGGGTTCAAAGTTTATCAAATGGATGTAAATTCAACATTCCTAAATGGAGAACTTAAGGAAGAAGTATATGTGGAATAACCATAAGGATTTCAGTTAATTGAAGACAAAAATTTTGTATATAAACTAAAAAAGGCCTTGTATGGCCTGAAGTAGGCTCCCAGGGCATGGTACTCTAGATTGGATAATTATCTTCATCAATAAGGTTTCAACAGAGGATCAACCGATAGTAATATCTACATCAAGACTAGAGAAGGTAAAATTCTAATCATTATTGTATACATAGATGATATCATTTTTGATAGTGATAATGATTCCATGAGCAAGATGTTTGCATATAGTATGAAGAAAGAATTCAAAATGTCCATGTTGGGTGAATTATCATTTTTTGTTGGAATTCAAGTAAATCAATCCAAGTCATGCATCTTCATATCTCAATCCAAATATATTAAAGAAATATTGAAGAAATTTGGAATGAAAGCTTATGCGCCATAAAGCACTCCTATGGTGATAGTGTGTAAAATTAGGAAATACGATGAATCTCCTGAAGTGGATCAAGCTATGTATAAATCAATGATTTACAACCTTCTTTATTTGACAACATCAAGACTCGATATTATGCAGGTTGTGGGATTGGTGGATAGATTTCAATCATCTCCTAAAGAATCTCATGTAAATGTAGTTAAAATAATATTCAAATACTTACAAGGCATTATCGATTATGGCTTATGGTATCCCAAATGATCAAATATTAATATTAAAGCTTACACTGATGCAGATTGGGTTGGAAGCATGGACGACAAGAAAAATACTAGTGGGGGAGCATTATTTCTTGGAAATGTTTGGTTTATTGCCATAGAAAAAATCAATCTTCTATCTGTCTATCCACTACTAAAAAACACACATTTTTGCAACTAACGTTGTACTCAATTGTTATGCGAGATGAAGAAAAACTTGAATGATCTTTAGAAACATAATGATCAACCTGTTTCTATTATGTGTGATAATATCAGTGCAATTAATATCTTGATAAATCCTTTCATTCAATAAAAAAAAGCATATCCCAATCAAATATAATTTCTTGTGAGAACAAGTTGCGGAAAATTCAATCATTTTGGAATGTACTCCAACTAAGGAACAAATTGTTGATATCTTTACCAAACTGAAACTAAGAGCAAGATTTGAATATATTATACAAAACATGGGAATGGTCTTATCCTCACTAGAAGAGTTATCTCATTCACATAACAAACAATTACAAGAGGCTTCTTCAAGGATATCATTTGAATCAAAGCTTGAATAAGCAATCCTATGCATGTAAGGCACTTCAAGAAAAGTATAAAAAGTACATGAAAAATTATGAGAAGAAATGGAAGGGTGGTATCTGAGGGATGTTTTATAAGTACTACATTGGAAGCATAGTTTTAGGAAGGTAGCATGATTCAATCAGGTCCACACGATTATACATAAGAAAATTATGGATATTTGTGCAATGCCATTATCATGGAAGTTTCAATAGATATCCATGACCCTTTGTCATTGATGTCAAAGGGGGAGAGTTTGCAGATACATTGATATAAATGATAAAATGGAAGTATCAACATATGGAGCATATTTACAAGGGGGGACCTTTTTAGTGGTGTTGCCATAAATGCCAAACAGGGATATTTTTTCACATTCTGTTTTCATTGATGACAACAAGATGTCATTGATGTCAAAGGGGATGTATGAAGCAATATACATACAACCACTCCTGATGACTAAGGAAGAAATGAGATTCTATATAGGATAGTTGGACCCCTTATAGATTCTCATTAAGAAGAAATTAAAAGTTCCCGAAGTTATCTGAGTTTTTGTTGCAATTATAATGTTTTGAAGACCCCTCAAACAATATGGTTAAGTAAGCATCGTCGATACCTTTCCAATGATACATTCTGCTTAGAAAACTCATCCTAGATGATAAGTTATGGCCAATTGAAGTTTCAATATTAATTAAGGGACCAAAACTTGAGGAGAAAACCCCAAAAATAAGATGTGTTAACAAGTACATATTCTTAGGGAAGATCCACCATTGAAAAAGAAACCCATGGCCTCAAGTACACAAAATTGCGCACTGTTTAATGTCGTTGAGTTATATACGAATCTCAGGCTAATCAATGACACCCATAACACTTCAACAAAGAGATGGTATCAAAGACATGTGATGTTTAACCAACCATATCGTCCCACGATGATGTGGACCCATTGAATGAATGACATGTGGTCTTATCACACAACTAACATGATGATGTCATCACAGTGATGTGGTGCCACCTGGGGCTACCATGTGGTAGGGATACATGGCATTCTTTTGTTGGTAGAAACACTGGAAATGGGTGACATGTGGCACTCTTCATAGTCTGGCCCATGTGTTGATGATGTCACGTTAATTTCATCATGCAAATGGCTAGGTTCCCTTAAGAACACGGTCATAGGGATTGGTCACATAAGAACAAGGAACTGAGTTTAAAAAGGCAAATCAACAAAGCGTGGTCACGTGGTGGGACCAACTCTAGTCATATGGTGAAACCTATAGTCAAATGGCACTATGTTAAGCCTCAATTTTATGGAATAGTTATATGATATGGTATGGGAAGGGCCTAGCTCGAAGTATAATGGGAAAGGAATAACCTCTCCATCACACAACTCAAAATTTAATAAACCTCAGGCTAGGTCGAAGCCATGATTCCTTGGGTCACCCTCCATCATCTTAGACCACATAACACATTATGTCTCTCTCTCTTTGGCTATATATATAGATATATATTTAGATTAATATTATCGAGCGATTCATTCACAAACCAAGCAATTGTTGAATACATTGATAGATCCAATTTTGGGGAAACAATTTGTTTAAAATTCTTGTTTTGGTGAACAATTGAAGGATTGGCGCTCTATTTTGATTGTGATATCGACCTTAGTTATGGCCTGAGTGAAGTGCTGACCACGGTGGATTTTTTTGTCGAGTTGGAAAAGTTACATGTGTTAGGACATGTCAGACATAATGTAATAAGGATTGGGATGAGGGCTGTTGGAGAGGTAAATCCCCTCTACGGATAGAGGCGATCCCTACTAGCCCAAAGGGGGTCTAGCAACAATCAAACAATGCTACACTGCAGGTTCCTAGTTGTAATTAACAAGTGGCTAGAAGAAACCTACTTGGATTCCAATGCTACGTTTGTCGAAGAGATGATCCTCTCGCTCCTTCGCTCCAGCCGATCACAGTCCTCCACTATCCTCGCGGACGGACACCTGCACAAGCAAAGAGAGAACAAACACAAGCGTAAAATCTACTAAAAACAACTATGTATCAATCAGGAAGGATACAATTTACATTAATCATTCATAGGACAAATGGAAATGGAACCATAAGAGTAGTCATCTATCTTTATTAATCAGAAAATAGAGTAAGGTACAACCGAAGTCCTGACGCTGAGTCCTTCTCTAGAGGGTCCAGCCAGCATGTCTTCCAAGCATTCACCTTTGAAGCAAATCTCCCAAGTCAAAGAGGTCTCTCTCTCACATACAAGGCAACAAGCTCATGACCTTCCTCAAGCTCAAAGCAATCCTCACACAACACACCAAAATGCCTACAAAGAGCAGCACTAATGCACTAAGAATTCCTCAATCAAAGTCTATATGTTCCAAACTAGCTGCTCATGGGCAATGGAGGAGGCTTATAAAGGAGAAGGAGTCTCCATGAATAGGTAAAGGATGAGCTTTCCCCCAAGATAAGTGGATGGTCAGTCAAACAGACATGCCAGAGAAAGGATGGCGACCTAAACAATGCTAACATCCAAGTCTGGAGTCATCTGGAAGGTTGGCTGTTAGAACAAACTCGCCTAAACAGGATCAGCGCGGGTGCAAAACTGGGCTGGCGCGCTGACATCGCAAATCAATTATAGAAGAGGTCTGGTCAGCGCTCAATGATACAAACAGAGGGCGCGCTGTCCGTGAAATTGGACCAGCACGGAAAACACGTGTGCTTTCGTGCTGGCAGCGCAGCACTTAGATTATCCTCCGCCAGTCAGCGCGTTATTTAATAAACAGACGCGATGATTCAATTAACTTAGGCAAAGAGGGTTTTTAGCCATTTCAGAGAGCATAAGTGAGGTGAATGTGATTTTATGGCACAGTAGGGAGACTGACATGATGGCAGTGACATTTTACTATGTAACAGATGCCCCCTAAAGCATGAAG